>JZKD02S1716219.1:575467-626489 GCA_000966675.3 Picea glauca | reverse complement strand
TCATCCAAGTATTGATACACAGAGGGTTGGATCACAAAGGACTGTGATTCAATATCTTGGATAGGTGGAGAAGGAATTTCATCTAGAGGTCATAAAGGTCAAGGAGAAGAGAGAGCAGAGGCAGTCACAGGTGGGTTTCAGAGTTTAGAAGCCAAAGGAAAGGGGTGTGTCATAAGAAAGTTTTCATACAGGTTTTTTGTACATGTACATAGGTCTCATTAGAGATAGTCACGTACATACGCGATATTCCTGAAGGAAATTCACATATACCTTGAGAAACGTTCTATGACATTGTCATACAACAAAAAAGGTGTTTCTAGATTCTTGTACAATGTATATTTCTCTTAGAGGGCCATTTTCCTTGTGACATGAGCCCTAATTTGACCTTAATAAAAGAATATTGGAACTGGTTTCCCCTCAGGGGTTTTTCTATGGGTTTATACTCGAAAATATGGGTGTCTTCTATATGATATTTTGGTTTCCTAGGTTGTGATTCCACTATTTGTTTAGTTGATTACTCAACTGTAGTTTTAGCAGATAAAGTGATTTTATTTTGATCTAAATTTTAGGTTTTGAGTAGAGGATAAACTCAACATGGTATTAGATAATACCAAGGGTTGAGTGCGAGAAATAAATAAACATGGTATCAAATCTAGGGCACTGAAGGAAGGAAACCAATATCATATATCTCAACAATTGCAAGAATATCTATAACCAAGAGGTGGAAAGCAAAGGACATATTTCATGGAAGCTATAGAACGAAAACAAAACAGGTTTTTTGCAGGTGTACATAGGTGTACGCGGGTCACAGTGGTGAGAATCACCTATATAAAAGGGTAACATTGGTCACAGTCACAGATAGGGTTGTATAGGATAGTACATAATAGTTTCAACAGATGGTTATTAGATTAGATCTTGGATCCCAGGCTTTGAAGGAGAGAGGGGGTCATCCTTTGAGACACAATGGTAAACACATTGAATATTGACGATAGGTTGGAAGGAGAAACCAAATTTTGGGTGTGGAAGGAAATGATTCTTCTTCTATAGGAGGAAAATTACCTCAAAGAGTATGTTGAGGCTCTAGTTGCAAGTCCTATTGATCCACAAGAATTGGTAGCTCATAAGAAGAAGGAAGTGAAGGCCAAGTGATTGTTTCTAGAATCCAAAAAGGATCACTTGATACCACAAATTGACGAGAATAAATCTTCGAAGGAAATGTATGATGCTTTGGTGAGTCTATATCAAAACAATAATACATGAAGGTTTCAACATTTGAAGTACTAGCTTCAAGTTGTCAGGATGTCCAATGAGGACATGATTGTGAACTATCTTATGAAGATTACACATATCTAAGATCAACTTGCATCCATTAGCGAGATAGTACATGATGATGAGTTGGTGAATGTAGCATTAAGAGGTCTTCCCAAGTCTTGGGAACCTTTTGTGAAGGGGATTGATGTACGAGGGACGTTTCCAAGGTTTGATAGACTATGGAATGATTGTATTTAAGAGGAGACTTGATTAGATTTAAGGGATGGTTTGAAGAGTATACATGATGAGATCCTTTCTCTTGTCAACCAGATAAGGAAGGGAAAATTAAGAAATATTCTAGGTGGAGAGTCTACCTCTCAAGATCATAGGAAGAACAAGGACATGAGGAAAGTCAAGTGCTTTGTATGTCACAATTTTGGACATTATGTAGGTCAATATCCACACAGGAAGAAAGGGGGGAACAAAGTGAAACCAGAGGTAGCTACAACGATAAAGACTCAAGTGGATGGTTTTTTTAAGAAGTTTTAATAGACAAAGTTCTTATTTGTTTCCTAGACTTCCTTGGGCATCATATTAGTTGATGCATGGATGATAGATAGTGGAGCCACTTGTCATATGATAGGAGGATGAGAGGTGTTCAAGAGATTCACAGATTCTGACTCAGAGATGCATGTGGAACTTGGTATGGGGACCAAGCATGAAGTGAGGGGATATGGAACAATGTTATTTTAGTTGGAGTCGGGAGGCACATTAAGAGTGATAAATGTGCTATGGGTGTCGTTAACGAACCTCTTCGTTATGATGACGAACCTCTTATAACAAGTGCAATTTTTATTATTTTTATTTTGGTGTGTGTGTGCATGTGTACAAGGATAATACATACATTCGAATTTGTGTCACCATACGATGACGTACAAGATGGATACCATGATGACACAACATGATGACCTAAGATGCACATCGAGTATCTGCATGCAATGAACGACAATCAATCGACAAATAAATAAGACTGACTACCCGCCTGTCCTACCTTGCAATGGTTAGGACCTCCAAGACACATAAGCAACGCTCAAGCCCAGGTTCCCATCGATTTTAACCATTTAAGGTCTCAGGGCTGGCCACTGTTCTGAGGAACATGGAGGTGTCTACATCCCGCCCGACACAAGTAGACCAAGCAATTAAATGATTACAACCAAGTACAACAATAATTAAATGAACAACCACGTCCTCTACGGAAGACGCAAGTAAGAAGGAATCCGACAACGACCAACCATTATTAAGACAAGGCCTTCTCTATGACTCAATGGCATTAATTACAGACCAATTACTCCAATTAATTTCCATTAATTGACGAGTTGCCAACCCAACATTAAAATAATGTACATTTAGTTAATTGCAAATCCCCATTTATTGAATCATAATAATTGATTGCACTTAGATTCAAAGACCTTACATTTTATATGTTATCAATCACAATGAAATTACAATAACATTACCATAACATAACCATATCATTACATTTTATATTACAATAACATTGCAATTAAAATAACAAGGACTTTACATTTTATTTGTTATCAATAAAAATGAAACTACAATAACATGACCATAAAATAACCATATCATTACTTTTTATATTGCAATAGAATTGCAATTAAAATAACAATGACCTTACCCTTACGTGTTACGTTAACAATATATAGTCATTACATATATCATAAACAATAGGTTCAATGACAATACCTTTACGTATTATAATAACAATGTTACAGTCACAAAACATTTACACCTTAATAACATAGTTTATGTTATCAAATAACAATAAAAGCTAGCGGCTGAGAGTGTCTGCCAGAGACCAATCGGGTCACTGATGCATGCATGCCAGGATTCACGCAACAAGTTGGCAGCCATCAATGGTAGTGGTTAGAGACCAGAATCAAGTCGACAAACTCCCTCTTGAAGGCACAACCATCCAATCATATAGTTCGCAGAGGGAGGAAGTGTACTGCATTCGCCGAACGTGGCCTTATACAAATTGCAGAGGCAAAAAGGGCTAAATGCGTGAATTTAACATGGCGCCCAGGCAAAATTTTTATGAATTTAACAGATGGCAGGGGTGAAATTAGACGATTTCATTACTTAAAATCGTATTTAATTCTCATCCCAGAGAGATGGGCGTTATCCTAAAGCTGGGTTTTAGCTAGTGGCCGTCATCACAGAGTTTATTGAAGGGGGAAAAAAATATACAAATGTAAAATCATTGAGTTTAAGGACACACAGATAAAAGCAATCTTAAAATACCACTACGTTCTGCCAAACTCTGTGTAGAAGAACATTGCTGATGCAACCGACACAAACGTCGAGTTTATCCCAACTGCGAGTTCGTAGGAAGGTTGGTAGAGTTTGAGTATCAAGGCGATGAGGGTTATTAACTGAAATACACAGTCAAGTAATAATCCACGCTGTAAAAAAAATTTCAGTGGAAAGTGAATGCTATCGTGAGGATTTCGCTGCCAGTTCTAGGTTGGAGGCACAACAACACCAGGATGCAAGCCATATCCAACATCTCATGCATCACCTCAGCGCAGTGTAGAGTTTAATGGCAAGTGCAAAATCGTGGTCAACTGGAGGGGCAACTTGCCATCAAACACCAGGGTAATCATTGTACGAATGGTGGTAAATTTGTTGTGTCAAAAATGGCGGACAATCAACACATAAAATCGCTGTCAAGGCAAGTGGCAGGAGGATAACAATTAAATAATTAAAATGATGTCACAGTTCGTAAAGCTCACTGTGTAATTAAGTTTCAACACAGTCCTAATATTCCACCTTGCATACAATGGGCGCATTTTATAGGAGGTATAAAGACACAATCGATTGTAAATCACTGTGCCTAAAAATAAAATTTCAAGAATATAAATGAAGAATGAAACGCTGTGAAGAACCAGAACTTGATATAACTCTGGCATGCATTAAGAGTTAATCATTCCTTCATGAATGATCTATTCCCTGCTCATAGAAATTAGAAGAACAAAACCAAAGGTTGGACATACAACTATGCCTCTCATAGGCTCACAGTCATCTACAGGTTTCTTTGAAAATGCAGCCAACAAAACATTTTTGGTGACGACAAATGTTGGGGTAAGGTGGGAGAACGCCGGGCAGAAAGGGGATAATGTTGACAATAATGGTGACTGTCCAAAAGAGTTAATCACAACCACAATAATGTAGAAAGGAAACACGACTATTTAAGAGGGTATCAACAGAGTTAGGTTACGAAGGAGGTAAAGAAACATCAGGCTGGTTCATCTAGCAAATATATAACAAGCAGCGCTAAATTTATCCAACGATTAGAATGCAGAATTAAAGAGACATTGCCATCATTAAAATTTCAAGGTCATGAGACTAGACAATCAACTAGCTAATCAATGCACATGCAGATCCTATTCATACATCCTAACAACATATTATCATTCAACAAGGAAGCGTACCATTTCCCTCTTGCCTACTCCGGGTGTCGTCCACGCACTCCGTGACGCTCCCGCTCATCGACCGTCGAGACCTCACCGGCACCTCCCAGCCAATGCTAGGGGTACTTTGCTTCTCCCTTAGCCCCCTGAGCCTTCAAAGGGGCCACACACTATCCAGATGGTACGTCTAGCTCCCAGCTCGCCTCGCAAGGCCGAGCTACCACTCCTCTCCGAGCTGGGAAATCCCAACTCCCACAAGTAAATTAGTCAAGTCACTAATCCGGTAGCGTAATGTTACGCTAACAGCCGATCCCCTTTCTTTCTTCTCCTCCCTTTCTTTTATAGAGTTTTAGAACTTCCATCTATCCCTAAATCTCATTTAATTTAAGTTTTAATAAAATTCTTCTAAAAATTCTCCATCGTACAAGTGTCATCCATCCCCCACTTTCCTCCAATAATTATTTTCTTTAATTTATTAATTGTCTCATTTCCCTCACCCACCTAGGATTACTCCTAAAATCACTCCTAGGTGTCCCTAGATTCCCTTACATGTTTTAAAAGCTTTCCCTAAAATGAAATTGCTAAATTAGTTCAATTTAGAAGGTTCTTTAAATGTAGATTCTTTACTAAGTTGACCTCCCGCTTTTTACCATAAGTTCCCCTCTTTCCCTTTTTATGTTGCCTCATTCCCTAGTTTCCTAATTTTTATATTTCTTACTCTCTTCATTTTACCCCAAAATTTATGAATACCAAATTATTACGTAAGGGGTTTTTATTTTAAATTTTATTATTATAATTTTATATATATATTTTCTCAAGGGTAGACAAAATCTTACCCATAGCGAAGTTTTCAGACTTAGGACTTAGATTTTGTACTGGACGACATTTAATTAGGGGAGTTGTTTTAAAATTTCTTAAAGTGTTGACTCTCTTAGGGCCATCTAGGTTCATTCCTTTATCATCATCAATGCGACATGCCCTTTAGGACGCACTACGTGCTCCAAGGGTGCCACTCACCTCTTTTGTTTCTTTTTGCGATGTGCCCTTCAGGACACATTACGTGCTCCAAGGGTGCCACTCACCTCTTGACTGATTGGTAGACATCAATAACCCCTAGAGTCAACACTCCGCCAGGTGAACTTGTGGGAGACTAAGGGCTTCTAAGGAATAAGGCCCCTGCCTTATTGCGTGCCCCTTAGAATCATCGTGAGTGACTATCGCAGTCTACCCTCATGACATCGTGGGTCCTCTCGAACTAGGTAATCGTTAACCTACAATTTGAGCCACAGGGGGAGTGCTAGTAGGCTGTGGTAGGGCTGCTGTCCACACCTCTCCCTCAATCTCTCTAGTAGTCGTGTGTGACCCCTTTACTCCATATGTGAGTCTGGTCAGCAAGCTATCATTAGCCTGCATCATCAAAAAATCATGTCAGAACATGTCCACATCATATCATCTAATCAAAATGTATTAATATCACAGTAAGTCAATCAAACCCCAATAGCACACTCCCTGACTCGATCCAGAGTCCAAGGGGTTCTGTCGATGCCTCTGCAGCCTCAAGGTCCAAAACTCTGCACACTCAGTAAAACCAAGTCAATAGAACCTGTCTATGTCAATGTAGTAAAACAACATGTCATCTACCCATGACGCATCATAATCAAAGTCAAATGTTTAAATATCATAATAATCTAGATCATTTGCGAGCAAGTGTCCTCAAAGAATAAGTTCGCTCAGTGCGCCTGAGTGGGATGTTACGGTGTTGAAACTCAAGAAGAGTGTGATATCAATTTCGGTGATTGAGAATAAGGGATTTGACATAGCATTCCAGGATGGAAATGCATTGATCAAGAACATAGGATCTAGCTAAGACAAAGCAACTATATTTGGATTTAGAGAAAGCAGTTTGTATAGGCTAAAGGGACAAGCTATGTGAGCAGTGGCGAGAAACATAGTCACAAAGAATTAGGAGAAGGTATCTCCAATGATTGAGCCAACTCCATGTGGGAGGAGAACCTTCCTTTCTAAGAGGGAGTGTTGATGTTAGTGCTTGCATCAAATAATAACTTTAGCATTGGCATGTGTCTAGCATGTGGAAGTTGTTGAAAGTTTTCTAGTTTTGAGTTTAATTTAATTAAAATGAATCAATTAAAGTAAAAGTGTTTTTATTAGTGAATTGAGTTATTTAAGGAACATGCATTGCACGCAACATGTAATCTAAATCTTAAGTGGGTGTGAGAAGTAATCTCAACCGTAGATCACTTTGGAGATTAGAAATAGATTGTAACTCATGGTTATAAAAACAAAGATAGGGTGAAGGAGGAAGATACTTACTTGTGTGAGATACACTTGTGAGAGACTTGTGTTGAGGGAGTTTACATGGTTGAGACTTTGGTGAGAGACCAAGGTTAAGGATAGAAAAGACAAAAATTTTCTAGTATGAGGATTGTAGAAGCAAAGAAGAACATTTTCTTACACTAGAGTAAGGAGATCTCAGAGGTTGTGTGAAGATATTTCATCCAAGTATTGATACAAAGAGGGTTGGATAACAAAGGACTATGATTCAATATATTAGATAGGTGGAGAGGTAATTTCTTCTATAGGTCGTACAAGTCAAGGAGAAGAGAGAGAAGAGGCAGACATAGGTTGGTTTTAGAGGATAGAATCCAAAGGAAAGGGGTCCATTGTACAAAATTTTATGTATGTGTTTTACGTACATGTACATGGGTCTTAGTGGAGAAAATTGCATACATACATGGGTTTTTTTAAGGACAGTTGCCTATACTTCGAGAAACTTGTTGGTATAGGGTCGTACATGAACACATACATTGTCTGGGTTTTTTGCAGTGTATATTTCTCTTAGTGGGAAATTTTCCCTGTTACAGGAGACTTACTTTGACCTTAATAAAATCATATTGGAACTGGTTTTCCCTCCATGTTTTTTTCATGGGTTTATACATGAAAATATTCGTGTCTTGTGTGTGATATTTTGGTTTCCTAGTTTATGCTTCTGTTGCATGTTTAGTTGATTACTCAGTTGTGCTTTTAGTAGTTAAAGTGGTTTTATTTTGAGCTAACTGTCGAGTGTTAAGTAGAATATGGATATAAACATGGTATCATAACAAGGGTTGAGTTTTAGAAATAAATGAACAAGAATAAGAGAAGCGAGAGTTAATTTTATGCTTTTCTTAATTTATTTAACAAAAGGAATTAAATAATATCATATTTTTACCAAACTTTATCCAACGATTTCTTAACCAATCAAGATAGTTGGAAATAATTAAGATCTTACTAGATGCATGTAACTACCAATTAAGAATGTATAACAATCCACTAATCAAATGACAATTATAGATTTTATAAAATATATCTAGCTCATGTAGAGCTTCTAAATTAATTTTTTTTAAATAGTTCCACTTACAACAATCCAAATTTTTCTTAAAAAGAAATTGACCCTTTGTGCATGGTTGATTCTCTTATTTATCAAAACAAAACTATCTAAAAATAGTACAAATGCTATTTTAATCCAAACATATAGAAATGTGGACTCACTCAAGGGTTGTTCTTCAAGCCGTTCCTTAGTCGTCAAGTGACTAATCCAATGGATTTGCTTTGTCATCATCAAACCACTTAGAGAACAGGTCCTCACATGTGTGCATGTAAGGGAAGTGGTGTTTATCCATGGGTGTGTTAAGCACTCCCCTCATCTCTCCAGTGCATTTTATATACATATCCATCTTTGGGACCACCTGCTCCAGAATGAAAGATGTTCTTATTGTGCCTTCCACAAACCTCTTAAATTTAAATTGTGCCAAAGTGGTCATATTTAGGATGTATGACTCATATTTATTGTCATAGTCTATGTGCCACTTCATTATTTTATTGATGTCTCTAAAATACACTGGAGGCCTGAACTCCGGAAACTATATTTCTTTAATCTTTCATCAATTTGCCTCCATCTTCTGAGACATTCATCCCACCTCTCTTGCATATTTTGTTGTGGTCAAACAATGGACTAAACATAATACTCAACTTCCCTCTGTATCATGTTCATGTTTTTATCAATAATAATTATTATAACACACAGTTCTTCTCCTAGAACCTTTTGGATTTATTTGATGTACTCAATTTGTATCAAGGTTTTGTGTGCTCGCTCAACCCATTTAAACATATCCTTATATACTACAAGGAATAACAAGGTTTACTCTTGATAATTTTCAACCTTCTCCATAAATACATCACTGACTAGCTTATACCTACCATGCTTCTCTAAGAAGCCATCTCTTAGAATCATCACTGACTGTGTGGTATCGTTGTAGTAGTCCACTTTATTCTTGAGAGATTCTAGATATTTCCTCATGGTAGTAGATTCTCTCTCATCTTATGTTTCTCTATCAATGGTGGCATGAGATATAGACATCCCTGCTCCCAAAATTTCACTGACTTTAGCCTTATTTACATCAATCAAATTTTCCTCAGTGGCCATGACCATGGTGTCATCTAAAGTGAGCTTCCTCTTCCTACTTTTTCTTCTTATTAGAAATTGTCTTTTCTTGTCATAAGCTATGGAATTAATGTGAAAAACTTAATCTAATTTTTCTATTATTTTTTGATCACCCCATTCCAACATATTCCCCATGCTTCATGGGGTATTAAAGTGTTCTAGGGTTGGTTCTTTTCCTTTATCAATTGAAGATGTCTAGCCTACTAGTTCCTATGTTTCCTTATTATTTTTCTACTCTTTTCTCAGATATTTGGGAGGTTGGTCTATTTTATTGGTCTATTTGGCTCCCACTTCTATAGATGTATATCTTTTCATTTATTCTCTTTTGACAATTCCGGTAATGTCACTTCCTCGGGAAAATAAGTGGTTAGTGGGTCAGTTGTTGTCTCCTCATCTATTGGTGTTATGAGGAAAATCACTCTATGGCATGGGGTAAAACACAACATAAGGAAATGACTACATAAATCAACTCTAGTCTCAAGTATTCTCTATAAAAAAATATGCTAACAAGACAAGATAAATATCCTACCTCATTTAGACATTTGATGAAGTCCACCATTGAGCACTTGAATCTAAGCTATACACCTGCAAATTTTCCTCAAAAACCAAGATACACAAGCATATGATCATAATATATAAAGTTATCACATATAATAGCATAATCTATCAATATTCATAACAAATATGGCCATGGAATAACAATTAAAATATTTGTGAGACATTAATTGGATGAGAAAATAGTATTTCTATTAAAATGTAATCAACAAAAGTGTATAAATGACAAACTTCTATGTCGGCACATTCAGAACCGAGAAACTAATTCCCTTCCAGCTGGGCCTCCACTACTTCAATCCTCCACCAAAGGCAAGCTCATATAAGAGAGACAATGAGGTTCTCCATAAAATAGGGAAGAGCTTGGGGGCTAAACAATGTGTTCAGACTTAAAAGGACAAAGGGATGCAGACTCAATATGAAGTGAATAATTTCTCCAAAGTAACTTTCCTCTCAAAGTTGAATTCTTCTCCTCCTCTCTATAACTTGGATATGGCCCATTTATAGCCTTCAAATGGAATTGAAGGGCCGAGTCATAACTTTTCCATTATATGGAAGGTCAAGGATCATGGATCTCATGACGTGACATGGAAGCATGACACCATTTTTTAATTTTGGGCACAAAACCCGATGTACATGGGTTGTATTGGTGCAACCTACATATACACATAATGTATAGTTGTTAGGGCATGTATATGTGGAAAAATACAATTTTGAGCTCTGGGAACTGCAAAAAGGGACTTCAAGTCTTCATAGGGAAATGGAAAAGGCCTTTTGAGCAAGTTGCATGGGGTGAGAAAAATCTTGTTATAAAAATTGGAGCAGTTCCCTGCTCCTTTATCTTATCTCCCTTACTTATGGCCTTTCCTTGATGTTGTTCTTGTTATTTCTCTTTTTTATTTTTCTCTTGTTCATGAGTTGTTTCTTATGTACTTTGTTCCTCATTCTCATTTCCACCCTCATTTTATTGTGTCTTATCTTCCTTAGGTGGATGTGACTTGTTCTCTTCTATTGTTGCTAATTTCTCAATTTTGCTTGTTTCTACAGATGTTCCTTTTGGTCGTGTCTCCACATAGAGTGAGCTTCCTTTTCCTGGATTGGATTCATATAGAATTGGGACTTTCATAGTGTTCACATCATCATCATCATCGTCATCATCATATATCATTTACAAGTCCACAACTATACCTCCTTCAATAGTTCAAATGCTACTATTGGTTCTAGTTGTCCTCCTTGCACTTGCTCGGTGTCCAATTCTGGTTGTGTGTTGATTCGCCCTTTGTGTTACCTCCCCTTGAGGGGTCTGCTCATCTTCTTAAAATTTCCTCTACTATTATAGCTCCTCTACTTCTCTGTTATGTTCATCCTCATGTGATACTCTTTCAACCTTTTCCTTTATTCTCCCCTCTTCATTTCTCCTAGCTTCCTCAACTTCCCTTTCCCTCTCGACTTCCTATTGTTATGACCCAAGGGGGGCATATATAAGGTTAAATGTGTATGATATGACCCCAAGGGGAGTCATATGTGGGGATACATATACATGTAATGTGTAAATATATATTTAATAGGGTCCAACTAATAGTAAAGGGGCCTCATGTGCAAGTATGAGTAGGTATATATATAGATCATGTATTCATTATTATGACATGTGAATTGTGATGTATAAAGATATGTGGTTATTTAGAGGGGGTTCCCCTATTCTTTAAGGAGTTATTGTGTAACTTATCTATATTGGATTTTTTATCCATTCTCACAATATATACATGGTGTCTACTTATGTTCTGTTATGATATTTTATTCATTTGGTTCATTACATTTGGTATTAGAGCACCGATCCTAGGGTTTTGATTCCCCAAGAAAGTCATTTTGTAATTTTTTCTATAACTTTTTCTTGGAACCAATTGAAAAGGTGAAACTTGGAGGATGTTTATAAGACTTATCAAAGTAATTGTGGTATGAATTTGAGCTTCTAGGCCATTCTACTTTTAGAGATAAGCTCTGTGGAAGATAGGATTTTTTACTAGTCTTGTAACTAGTCACAAAAAGGTATTCTGAGTAAAACAATCATAACTTCTTCATAGAATATATAAATTCCATGAGCCTAATTTTTTTGGAAAGAGTATGTTCCTTGTTTTTTTGGGTGCGAGTTTAAGAATCAAATATCAAATATTGTATGCGTGGCATTATGTAAACTTTTTCTCTCTTGGAAAGGAAAAAAATCATTAAGGTTTAGGAAAGTTACCATACTCTCATTTGACAGATCCAATTTTGGTCATACCTATGGAATTGAAAATAAGACATTTTGTAGTACTATAGATCACAATTTCAAACTCAGAAGGGCCAAAATTCCAGAGATACATCAAAATGAAGGTCGGCTAGGAAGATGGACTCTAAATCAGAGTTTCAAAGGTATGCTCACTTAAAACTATCATAACTTTTGGTTGGGATGTCCAATTCAGATGATTAAAAATGCATTGGAAAGAGGAAACCTATAATATTATATGAGAAAAAGGATTATAACTATTTGAGATCACCATCCTTAATATATTTAGGTTGTAATTTAAGGGTTTGGGTTATACCTCAATAAAGAATAAATGGAAATACCTAAATTTATAGTGCAATATCTACCAGTTCCAAACTTGTATTCTAGGTGGATCAATCCTTCTTGTCTTTCTTGCATGATGTCCTTGACAAAATAGTACCCCAAATGAAATCCATAAGGTATAAAAACCCTCTTTTTATCTTTGATAAGAGATGCATTGAACCCCTGTAGGATGGTTTGGTTACATATTTTCCCGAAGGCCAGTTGGTCTAGTAAATAAGTTGATAGTAGTTGTGGGGATCCTATGGCTCAAAAATTTATAAAATAAGTGCACTTTTCTTCCAAGTACCATTTTCCAATCAAAGAGATGACATTTTTGGCCTGTTTTGAGAGTCGTGGACACTCTTGTCGGGAGACAATGAAGTAATTATTGGCCCGGAACAAGTCACGGATCATGGAATAAGAATTTGTATACCTATTATCCAAAAAAATGTTGAAACATACGTGCATAGGGAGTTCTAACGCATCCCAACTTAGACCCATTTATGAGAAAAATTTCCTTGCACAAACTACATCCAATAAACAAGATTCCAGTAAAAAGATGGCACATGCCTTGGCTCAAGGTTTTGATCTTGTTCTATTCTAGTTCTCAACTACTTAGATATGATGGCTCCCCAATTATATATGCATCCTGACACTTCCACAATGTATTCTAAGGTCATTCGAGCTTCTGAGAATCTAGAAAACAAGTTTTCCCCGAACAATCTACAAAGTAAGACCATCAGGTACATTTAGGGTTCCCTTAAGTTCGTCGTTCCATACCACCCTATACTCTAGTTGATAAATTTCCTATCCTCCTTCCACCAAGATGCCACAAGACTCAAGTACTCAAGTATCAAATGTGTTTCTCTTCTTTCAATATTAATATAGATATATCTTCTCCCACACCCAAAAATAAATATCCATATTTTGTTGATCATTTGTCATAATAAACGAGGTTTCGAGATGAGTTTTAGTTTCTTGAATAAATGAATTATGATCTTAACATGCATGCTAGTTTATATATTATGTTTAGGTTTGTTGGTGGAACACTGGAGTTGGAATAAGATCAATTAAATATTGTGCAATGCCAAGGATAAACTTGGTTTACCATGTTCCTTTCTCTATATTTATCTCATTTGTTTCTTAAGCATGCATGCAAATCTTATGGAAAGAAAGTATAGTAATATGTTTTCTATCTGTCGGTGAGTCTCACCTTTCATTAAGGGTTTTTCTTAGTTCATAGGTAGTTTTTCCATTAACAATTTATTAAAATTTGGGATTTCATTAAAAATTCTTTCCTCTCTTGGTCCTCTTGAATTTTTTTATCCAATAGATTAAGTTTTATGTAATTTTAAGAAAATGGTGAATCTAAAAAACTATGAGTTGCAAAGTTGTTCCAAGTATTGGAAAGGTCATATTCAAAAGTTCCTTATTGAAGAATAATAGAAGACATCTCAACTTAAATGCACCTTCCCTAAAGTTGACTAGTATATTAAAAGATTTAATAGTAAATTATCATCTTTAAGGGCCCCATGTAGGAAACATGTGTTCCCTCATAACGATTGATGTAAATTTGTTTTTAATCAATAAGGTAAGTGAAATAAAGAAGTACTTATCAAGAAAACTCTCAGTTCACTTGAGGGTTAGGTTTTAGTTAGTTATTTAGCTAATTTTGTAGTTGTATTTATAGTAGGATTTGAGAAGTAATGAGGGATTTTTGGTGCAAAGGATTTTTGATGAATTATATGGTAAATAACTACTTCTAAGGTAAGTGCAATAAATAAGTACTTATCAAGAAAACTCTTAGTTCACTTGAGGGTTAAGTTTTAGTTAGTTATTTAACTAATTTTGTAATTGTATTTATAGTAGGATTTGAGAAGTAATGAGGGATTTTTAGTGCAAAATATTTTTGATGAATTATATGGTAAAGAACTACTTTTGATACTCTGATTAATTGATAATTTAATCATCGATGAAATATTGTTATGATTGAAGGAATATTTAATACATATGGTGTGTTTTAGACTAATCTACAATTCGACTTATAGGGTGGATGTTCTATAGGAAACTTAATTTTCTGTGTTTAAGGCTATCCTAAAACGACATTGACATTTGTTTCGTTTACTTTATTTAACAAATCTATGTCATTTAGTTTACAATAATTTATTATGTTTTTTTAAGTGTAATTTCTTCTTTTATTAGATATTTTGTTATTCTATCTAATGAATTCATGTAGAACTATTTCACATATTGTAAAGAACAAATATTAATATTTTTTCTTTTTTGAGAGCTAACTCTCCATATTGTGTATTTATTTCAAACATTATTAGATAGCAAGTTTACTTTCTTATAAATATATTGACAAATAATAAAAGAAAAACATTATCATGAATTGAATCTCATCAAAAGGTCATCATGCCATTAATCTAGACGGTTTTTCCATATTGCTATCTCTCAAGATGTTCCAGGTTGTCTTTAGAATGATGTTGAGACACCCTAGGGGCCAAGACTTGGGATGAATCTTAAGGAGAGATTTGCAATAAAATAATTGTGCAATATTTTGCAAGTTTTTCCCTCTCTCTCTTTTGAAATTATAGGACCTCAAATAGTATCATCTCATATGAAAATTCTTGTCAACTATCAAAGGAAAATGTATACAAGTATTTCAAACAATCAAGGTTAAAAGGAGGATGGAATGATGGGTTAGAGGAAAGAACAAAATAAAAACACATGGCACTGCTAAAAATGAATCATGCAACTTATGGAAAAGGAATAACGTGTTGAAAAATTAAGAATTCAACATCTCTAACAGATGTATACAAATCTATAAAACATGATTCAAATAGTTAACATCTTCATACACTAAAATGCATGGATGTACCCTCTGCATATCATTCAAATGCACAAAAAATATGATAATAAATGGTCATTCATTCGAGGTAATCACTTCTATATCAAGATTAAACACCATGCAGTAACACTACACACAGTATAATATGTTTTCCAATATTTTATAAATCAGATATGATGAAAGAAAATAAAAAATGGGAGGACATGCTTTACAAGAACACATATACAATAGAAGGAGGAATTACATACTAAAAATTAAATGTAGGGGATGAATCTCTGGATGCGTGTTGCATTTATCAACTGGTTGTGCTCAAGGTATCTTTGTGGTCGAACAAATCTAGTTACATGAAAATATTTAACTCCCCAAAGTGTTGACCTTAACAATGCTTTCCTTCATCCTCTTTTATTTCTCTTGCTCATGCCCTAAAACTGCTTCTTGAAACCATTTCCAGCTTCTTGAATATTATTTATTGCTTCTTGATTCTTGGGAGGCTTCTCCTCTAGTCAAAATCGATTACTTTTACCTACATAATTTTTTTTTATGATGAGATCGTGTGGAATTTGGAAACTTTTAGGCCAAAATATCCACTCGAGATTTGTCCATGAAGAGTCTCTGTAATCATTTCTTTTGTTGTTGGGAACTCGAAATCAAATTATGTCTACATTGTTGGGAACCCGCTCTGATACCATATGTAATGACCTCTCTTGTTACATCTACATTTAGTGATGTACAATAGGTAAATATTTTTAAATTTTTTTTTAGGAAATTAAAATGTCACCACATAGTGTATAGAAACACCCTCGACACATCATCCTAATTAATAAAGACACATAATCAACACATCATTGTGATAATAATTACACATAATCAACAAATCATCATAATAAATAACGACACATATGCATCACCATGATTAATAGCGACACATAGTCAACACATTAACATAATTAATAACGAATCATAATCAACACATCATCATAATAAATAATGATACATAATCAATGCATCACCATAATTAATAGCGACACATAGTCAACACATTAACATAATTAATAACGACTCATAATCAACACATCATCATAATAAATAACGACACATAATCAACGCATTGTCATAATTAATGGCGATGCATAATCAACACATATCATAAGATAGCGAAACAGAATCAACAAATCACGATCAACTGAAGCAAGATACTAATAATTGATCAACCATGTCACTGAATGTTAAAGGAAAATACCCGCCCCCTATCCTGCATAGTTAGGATCTCGAAGACACACAAGAAATGCTCAAGTCCAAGATTCATCTGATTGATTTTGACCACTTAAGGTCTCAGGACTGGCGACTGTTATGAGGAACAAGGAGGTATCTATATCCCATTAATCAATCATAATCCAATTTCCAAACTAGTTCATTAATCATAACTAAACATCATTTCATCACAGTGCAAGGAACAATCCATTTTACTTAATCCATCATTCGTCAATAAATAAGTGCAATTGAGTAAGAGAATAAGACCTAAGGACTTATAAAGTCTATGAAAGCATAAGTAAGATTCCATTACTAGGTAAAGATCTAGATTTGCGCCCATATTTAAAACCTTTCCTAAGTAAAGTTCATTTATGTGAAGCATCATTTATCAATTACATCGAGCTACTATAACAAGTACCATCCTTATGTAGAGCAACTAAATATATTTAAGAATGACTTATCTTAAGTAAGCAGTACAATAAGAATTCATTACCAAATTATTTTCATCACAAGGTACCATAAGGAGGTTAACCAAATAAATAATTTGAATAGAAGTCAATATGCTTTATATAAGTATCCATTAAGGGAATTAAGAAGATCAACCTTAATCAAACATATCAATAAGGACTGAAGGTTGTCTTATAGTTTCATATCAGGAAATTTGGAACAACCAACAATAGATTAAGAAATCAATCAACTTACGATTTTATAGAAGGGATTAAGAAAGGTCTAACTTATTAAACCACATAAAAGGACTTCAATGCTATCTAAAAATCTAATTTAGAATTAAGTAAAACCAAGGTCTTATTGGAACAAATAAAAAAAAGGAGGGTTCAATTACTAAACAAAAATTTCAAATTTTGAAACTAAAGGGAGATCAACTTCTTGAAATAAGGAGTAAGGGTTCCAATGCTACTATACACATTCCCAGTAAAGGTATGGGGAGTCAATCACAATGAAACTATGAAAATAATTCAAGCTACCTTATCGAATCATCATAAAGAGTTATGAGAAATTCATTTCATAAAAAGTAATGGCTTGAAGGTAAAGTGGCTTGCGAGCTATCCCAAAGAGCTATCGTATTTTCGTGAGGGTTCTTAACATCAATGGAACTTTAATTATATCGAACGAAGGCAATCTTTGCAAACCCGATACATTGGTCGCAACTACACCAGGCTGGATGTAGGGTTTGAGGTCAACACTGGGGTGTCAAGCTCAGTTTTGAACTGTAAGGGAATGAATAGTGAGAGGTCGCGTGACAACAAACATTGGGAGGTTGTGAGTACAACGAACTGGTGTGATACCAGTGCGTCGACACTAGGGGAATGAAGGATAGTCGCAAATGAAGAGTCCCAACAATGGAACCACTTATTCTCATGTGGAGTGGTAAATGAACCATGGATTTTGCGTGCTTGGCTTTCACATCAATCCCAATCCAGGGTTTATTCAACCTATTTGGAAGATTTAAGCAATCAGTGCATTTGGAAAATGGACAGCGATAAAATTAAATCCGAAATTAAAAATCCACACATAGAGAAAACACCCAATAATTTCTCCCGTAATTTCATTCAATAAGAAGAACCTCCTATCATTTTTCTCTTAAAACAAGGCTTCAGAACTGGACAGAGTAATGCAACACAATTTATTCTCATAAAATAGAATTAGTTTCAGTGGTTGAAGGTGTTATGCAGTTCTTTATGAATTTACCCAACCCAAAACTTATATAACCAACATTCCTTTTGTTATATAACATGTGCCATACCATACAACAACCACAATGTAATAACTAAAATATATATCATTTTTCTCTTAAAACAAGGCTTCAGAACTGGACAGAGTAATGCAACACAATTTATTCTCATAAAATAGAATTAGTTTCAGTGGTTGAAGGTGTTATGCAGTTCTTTATGAATTTACCCAACCCAAAACTTATATAACCAACATTCCTTTTGTTATATAACATGTGCCATACCATACAACAACCACAATGTAATAACTAAAATATATATATAGAAGTCAAATACGAATTCATTTGCAGCGATAAGAGTTTCGTTTTCTGTATATACATACTTTGACTAGCATCATTCAAGTAGAATCCAACGGATTGGAAAATGGATAACAACGAACAAGGAAATTCTGCCACATTTATTTCAATTTGGAAAACAACGATGCTAGAATTCACTTTCTATAACACACAACCATCAATGGGACATTAAAAGTACAAACCATGACGGAAAATTTCTTAAACTAATTAAGTACAACTTAATCTCATTACAAATTCAATCGCAAACAAGAGTACCGTAACCGAAGGAGACAGTCTCATAGATGATCTTCATAAAATGGCATTCCCTTCCTCCTTCCACTTGCTAATCATTGAGACGTCATCAATACTACCCAACCAACACTAAGCATACTATTCTTCCCCCTTAGGCCCCCGAGCCGAAAATGAGCCACGCACATAAAACAAAAAATGATCTAGCTCCAAGCTTGCCTTGCAAGGTAGATCCACCACTCTATCTCAAGCGTGTGATCCCTTTCCCATCTAGACCATTTTCTTTATAGAAATTTCCTCACTAACACATCACCACTTGCACAATTAATTTTTTTTTTAATTCAATAAATTAGGGTTATTCCCCCTTACACTTGTCACCCTCTCCCCAATTTGCATAAGTAATTGCATACTATATTTTAATTAAAAGTCAATTTCCCTCACCTTTCCTTAATGCACTCCTTAAATCGCTCCTAGTTGTCTTTTATTCTCTAGATTCTCATTTAATGACTGACTTCTTACTAAAAATGAATTAGAGATAAAATATGAGTCTTCTTCTATTTAGACTAGTGGGAGCTAGACTCTAGATATCATTCTATGCATACACATATTCTCTAATGCTTTATTCCTTTCTTATCTTAAATTCTAAATTGGTATTTTCTTGCACACATGTGTATTATATTAATTCTTCAGATTTATTTCGTTTTTCTTAATTCTTAAATTGATTTACCTCATTCATTTTTAATTTAGTTTATCCTCCTTATAAAAACTTACTCATTAACTATTCATATCTGACAAGGTCTAAAGATTTTTCAAGGTTTACAATTATTCTTCCAAGGTTTTGTAGGCCACCTAGATTCATTGAATTAAGTTTTATTTATGCGACGTGCCCTTCAAGACACACTCCATGCTCTAAGGGTGCCACTTGCCTTTGACTGGTTTTGGTAGTTGTCCAACCCTTGGATTGAGCACTCCATTCGGGTGACCTTGTGAGAGACTAAGGGATTCTAAGGAATAAGGACTTCTCCTTATTGTGTGCCCCTTAGACTCTTCATGAGTGACTATCTCAGTATGCCCCCATGACATCGTGGTCCTCTCAAACTAGGTAATTGTTAACCTACAATTCGAGCCATGATGGGAGTGCTAGTCAGCTGTGATAGGGATGCTACCACACCTCTCCCTCAATATCAGGTTTATGTGCAAGGCCCCTTTACTCCTTATGTGAGTCATATTAGCAAGCATCGTTAGCCTGCATCCATTGACAAAACATTGTCACTGATCCATATACATAATCATACTAAATCAATCATCTGACAGATATGCGTAAAATGAAATAATCAAACAAAACACAATCCACTTCTTGACTCAATCTAGAGTCCAAGGAGGTCCATTGATTCCATCGACATACACAATCTGTCAAGTGTTCTGCACACTCAGGGAAAAATGTGTCAATAGCATTTGTCCATACATATATATCAAATAACAATAAATAACAACCATCAACATCATCATGAAAATCCATAATTGAAACAAACAAGCTTGTACTATAACCGGATCACCTGCACATAAGTTTCCTCAAAGAATAAGTCGATAACATGTGCTCGCAAGAGAGGGATGTTACACATAGGAAACAAAAAGTAAATGAAAACTTGAGTTGCCAAGGTAAACATTTTCTTGGAAGACCCTTACCCAATACACATGAAAAACAAGACAGTTCTTGGTCTATTAATCTTGTATGATTACAGAGCACTCTGCAATATGAAACTCCTCAAAGGTTGCAATCCATGTGAGGATGCATGGGTGGAATCGTAGGATTGGTCCAAATCCTATCGTTACTACGTTGTGAGTACAACTAGTTAATATGATAGTGGTAGTATACGTCCCTCTCACTAAATAAAAATTCAAAGCTCCAACTGTAAGCCAATTTCTCCATACGATTTTATCCTTGGATAACAAGGGTAACCTACCTTAGTGTTTGTATTTTGATAACCAACTTATTAAATAAACACTGGAAAATAATTCGATGGTTTGAATAATATGTCTTGACCAAGGAGTGTTTAACCTGCCCTTACAACTTATGTCGAGAGATTTAATCCTAAGCCACATATAAATGTAAGTTGATACATTATGTGGTAAATAATTCATAGACCTAGTCTCAACCCTTTTTCCAAATGCTAAACAAGTACAAGTAAGAAAATTATTAACAGGTTCTTAGTGGTTGAAGAATTGAGGGGCTAGGAGTTTTGTAAGTGAAATACTTATTAGGAAGACATGTCTTTAGATATATTTGTTAACAAGAGCTAATAATGGGCAATTTATCTTTTTGTAAATCCTTTTTTTACATCTAAGAAAAATCCTTGATGGCCACTGGATGAATTTATTTGTAAAGAAGGAAAGGAAAAAGGAAAAATTTCCTTGTAACAAATTTTGTTTTAGCACAGAATGTTGGGGTATATTACTTATGGTATCAGTGTTGTATGTTACAACACTTAGGCCTAAGGGAATCACCATAAAATATAATGTTCATGAAAAATGTAACAAACAAAAATATTCATTGTCACAAACAAACTATTTCAAAGTTTTTGTAAATATGTCAATGCAGAATGGAGAAGAAGACATAACCGAAGGAAATAATAATCAAGAGACCTAAACCAAGAACATCATAGCGAGAGTAGTTCAACAACCTAGGTTTTGGAAACAATGAGGAATATTATCGTAGAGTTGTAAACATTCAATACCGATAATGAAAAACTAAATAAAGCACACGAAGATCAACAAGGAATAAATGAGATGTTGTTATGAAGCATAGCAACGAAAAAAATATGGAAGAATAATGATGTAGATGAGGAAGTCAGTAAAAAATCTTCAAAGGATTCAATCCATGGAAAAAAGAAATAAAAAATATCTTTTAATGACACAAGTATGACTGAAATTAGAGAATCTATAGTAAGGAAAAGAAAACAGATGGACCATTTAGATGGAGAATTTAAGAAAACCAAACCTTCAATATTTGATGTGGAGTATAGAACCGGTGAAGAGGTAGAAGCTTGGTTACTTGACATAAAGAAATAATTCCATATTTACAATTACTCTAGTAATATGAAAGTAAGGATGGCTATCTATAATCCTAAAGGTAAATCTAGTATATGGTGGCAGGACTTAAAACTAGCCAAAGGACTAAAAGAAAAGAAAATGGAATGAACGAATTTAAGAAATGTGTTAAGAAACAATACATGTCAAAAGGTTATTATGAGATAAAAACCAAAGAGTTTTATGAGATAAAGTTAGAATAGATGTCTATGGAGGATCTAATTACTAAATTTATGTAACTATAAAGATTTGTATCCTATATAAAAGATGAAAAGGTAAAAGTTCAAAGGTTTTTAAGTTGCTTACCTCAGTCATATAAGGACAAAATAGATTTTGATAATCCAAAAACCTTGAATAAAGTGTTGTGAAAGGAAATAATATGCTATGAAAAATACAAGCAACGATCTGAAAATCCAAAAGCATGGAGAGAAAATAAATAAGAGAAATTAAATCAAAGGAAAAAGGGTTTCAATCCATCACTATTTCATAACATGTCCAAAGGACATCAAGAACATAACTCCTTCACAAACTCACCACAAGTATAGGGAAATAATTCCATTAATTTGGCATTTAAGAAAACAACAGATAATGTAAGAGAACCATTGAAACGTTGAGGATGTGGCAAACCACATTTGGTTAGAAACTATTCATACATAAATGTTGCAAACAAAAATATTCATAACATACAAGAAGCTTCAATGTTGGAGATATTGAAAAAGTGTTCATAGAATCAACACAACGTTACATGGTAGGAAAGAAGATCATCAATCCACCATTGTGGAAATTGAAGGTAAAATTCATGACATAAAAGTTTCTATTCTAATTGACCCAAGAGCTAGTTTAAGTTATGTTACCCCATCTTTGATAGACTCAAGCAAGCTAAAAAGGGTAAGACATACTAAATCCAGGTTAGTATAATTAGAAACAAGAACAAAAAGAAAGGTGATTGAACTCATTCTGGAATGTAAGTTGAATATAAATGGTCAGGATACAAAGGTAAACTTCAATGTATTACGTTTAGGTTCATACGACATACTTATAGGTATAGGAAAGTTAGAGGAGAACTGAGTTATACTAAAATATTATGAGAAATCATTTATTTACAAACATGAAGGTGGAATATCAAGAACAATGCAAGGAATTAGTAAACCAATTTCTATCAGACAAATACCAGCAATGCAATTTAAGAAGTGCATTAGTAGAGGCTATAAAATATATGTTATCCAAGTAACAAATCTACTAGATAAAGAAAGAAAATTGAGAATAGAATAATTTGTTGTACTTTGAGGATTTGAGGATGTATTTGTGGAAGAAATACAAGAATTACCTCCCAGAAGAGAAATACATTTCTCTATTAATATACTACCTAGATATGCACCAATGTCAAAGGTACCTTACAGGATGAGTATTCTTAGTTAACAAAATTAAAACTTCAACTACATGAACTATTAGATAAAGGATACATAAGATCAAGTGTTTCTCCATGGGGAGCACCGGTATTATTTTTCAAAAAGAAAGATGGAACAATACTATTATGTATTGACTATATTCAATTGAATAAGATGACGATTAAAAATAAGTACCCTCTACCCATAATTAATGATTTATTTGATCAGGTTGGAGGAGCAAAAATATTCTCCAAAATGGATTTAAGGTATGGATATCATCAAATCAGAACAACATATGAAGACGTAAATAAAACAACATTTAGGACATGCTATGGACATTACGAATTTGCAGTAATCCCATTTGGACTTATTAACACACCGAAAATGTTTATGTGTTTAATGAACAACATATTCAACTAGTACCTGGATAGATTCATATTTATTTTTAACGACGATATGCTAATCTATTCGAAGTCTGAAGAAGAAAACGAGAAATATTTAAAAATAGTACTATAGACTCTAAGAGAGCACAAACTATATGCTAAGTTTGATAAATGTGAATTATCAAAGAAAGATACATTATTTGGGACATGTAAGATCAGAGGATGGTATTGCAGTAGACCCCGAAAAGATTAAGGCTATTATGGAATGGAATGTACCTAAGAACGTAGCGGAAATACGATCATTTATGGGGATTACCGGTTATTACTAGAGGTTTATTAAAGGATTTTCCAAAATTTCCTATCCTATTACATCACTGCACATAAAGGGAGAGAAATTTATTTGTTCTAAAAAATGCTAGCACTTTTTTGATAAATTGAAAGGTTTATTAACTACAGTTCACCAATCCTTAAAGTGGATAATTCTTATAAATATTTTACAGTTTGTGTATATGCAAGTAAAGAGGGATTAGGAGGAGTATTGTCATAAGACAGACACATAATTTTTTACGAATCTCACAAATTGAAGGAACATGGAAGAATTTACGTAACTCATGCACTAAAAATGTGGCGTAATTACTTAATGGGAGGAAAATTCCTATTATTAACACATAACAGTGGTGTGAAACATATGTTTAGTCAAAAAAACCTCGTTGCACGAC
The DNA here is from genome assembly GCA_000966675.3 of Picea glauca. NCBI lineage: Eukaryota > Viridiplantae > Streptophyta > Pinopsida > Pinales > Pinaceae > Picea > Picea glauca. The sequence continues at coordinate 602,159 of JZKD02S1716219.1, read as the reverse complement.
AGACAAGGTGGTTAGGCTTATTAAGTGAGTTTGATTTTGAAGTTTGACATATCAAAGGAAAGGAGAATAAAGTCATAGACACACTAAGTCGAAGAACTAATGAGTTATATGAAATCATTATCAACAAAATGGAAAGTGATATTGAGGAAATAATTAAATTTGCAAGAACAAATGATGCAGAATACATCAAAACAATAAAATAGTTGTAGAAAAATGAAGGGGATTTGAATAGTATAGATTTCAGTATTGATAAAAATGGACTACTAAAGTTCAAAAACAAGATGTATGTACCAAATTCTATTGAATTAAAATTGATAATCCCGAATGACTTGCATAAAAATCCCTATTCTGATCATCCTGGATACCATAAATGATAACAACCTTGAGGAAACAATTTTATTGGCCTAATTTGAAATTTGAAACAACTAAATACTTATCTAAATGATTAGATTGCCAATAGGTAAAGGCTGAACATCACCATCTAGCAGGGTTATTACAACCTTTAGCTATACAACAATGGAAATGGGAAATTATTTTGATGGATTTCATTATAGATTTGCCTAAAACTTGAAGACAAAATGATTCAATCATGGTAGTAGTTGATAAATTGAGTAAATATGCTCACTTCATACCTCTGAAATCTACTTACAAAGCTATTCATATCGCTAATTGTTTTATGAAAGAAATATTTAGATTGCATGGAATTCCTAAAATGGTTATTTCAGATAGAGATGTCGAATTCACATCAAATTTATGGAAAGAAATGTTTGCAGGTCTGGAACCAATTTGAATTTTTGTACAAGTTATCATCTACAGATGAATGGACAAACATAATGTACAGATTAGATTATAGAAGATATGTTACAAATGTACATAATGAAGAAACAAACTAAGTGGGAAGAGTACCTACACTTAGTCAAATTCACATACAATAACAATTATCAAGCGTCGATGAAAATGAGTACCTTCGAAGTTTTATATGACAAAAAATGTACAACTCTGATCAATTGGGATAATACAATTGAACGAATAATGGTTGGGTTTGAAATGCTCCAGGGAATGCATTAGATGTTCAAAAAGGTGAAACAAAATTTAAAGGTTGCCCAAGATAGACATAAAATTAATGCAGATTAAAAAAGACAACACCATAAATTTAATGTTAGATAACACATGTACCTTAAAATAAAATAAAGAAGGACTTCATTAAATATAGGGAACTATTCCAGGCTGGAACCATGGTTTTATGGTCCATTTGAAGTCTTAACTTGAATTGGACTATTGGCATACCAAATAGTGCTCCCTGCTAATTTAAAAATTCATAATGTTTTTCTTCTTTCATTATTGAAAAAATATATTCATGATCCTACTCACATCATTGATTGGAGCATGGTGAAAGTGGAACTAGAAGGCGAGTTCCAAGTGGAACCTCTATGCATTCTTGACAAGATATAATGTAACATCCCGCTCTGGTGCACTGAGCGAACTTATTCTTTGAGGAAACTTGCTCGCAAGTGATCCAGATTTATTATGCTATTAAAACTTTTGATTTTGATTATGAGGCACTGTGGGATAAGGACATGTTGTTTTTTCGCCTCGACATAGACAGGTGCTATTGACTCGGTTTTACTAAGTGTGTAGGATTATGTACCAAAGGATGTTGAGGCATCGATGGAACCCCTTGGACTCCGGGTCGAGTCGGGGAGTCTACCATTGGGGTTTGATTGTTTCACTATGATTTTAGTGCTTCTGATTAGAGGATATGATATGGATATGTTCTGACATGATTTGTTGATGATGTAGGTTGATGATAGCTTGTCGACCAGACTCACATATGGAGTAAAGGGGTCACGCACGACTACTAGAGATGTTGAGGGAGAGGTGTGGACAACAACCCTGCCACAACCTACTAGCACTCCCGCCGTGGATCGACCTATAGGTTAACGATTACCTAGCTTGAGAGGACCCACGATGCCGTGAGCGCAGACTACGACAGTCGCTCACGATGATTCTAAGGGGTGCACAATAAGGCGGGGGCCTTATTCCTTAGAATCCCTTAGTCTCCCACAAGTTCACCTGGCAGAGTGTTGACTCCAGGGGTTATTGATGTCTACCAAGTTAGTCAAGAGGTGAGTGGCACCCTTGGAGAACGTAGTGCGTCCTGAAGGGCACGTTGTGTGAGGGAACAAATGAGGTGAGTGGCACCCTTAGAGCACCTAGTGCATCCTGAAGGGCATGTCACGTTGTTGATGATAGAGGACTGAACCTCGATGGCCTTAGGACGAATAACAGGTTAAGAAGTTTTAAAACATTTTCCCTAATTAAATGTTGCCCAGTATAAAATTTAAGGTCTAAGTCTAAATTACGCTAGTGGTAAAATTTTGTCTAACTTTAAAAAAAAAAAATTAAAAAATTAAAATAATAAATATTAAAATAAAAACAACTTAAATAATAATCACGATCTTCGTAAAATCTTGTAACACGAAGGGAGTAAGAAATTTAAATTATTCATAAGAAAATTAGTTGGAATTAATTGTTTTATCTTTTGATAATTTAAAATATACTAATTAAGTGATAAAAGGGAAAAAGGGTTAAAATTCCACACCTGCCTTTTGAGTTCTAATTAAAAAGAGGAAAGAGGGAAAATCTAAAATTTTAGGAAACTAGGAAAAGAGGTAAACATAAAAAGGGAAAAGGGGAACTTAAGGGAAAAAGAGGAAGGTCAAACTTAGTAAAGCATCTACAAATTAAGAGCTTTCTAATTTAAACTGAACAAGCAATTTAATAAAAAGGAAAGTTATTAAAACTTGTAAGAGAATTTGGGGACACCTAGGAGTGATTCTAGGAGTAACTCTAGGTGGGTGAGGAAAATAAAGATAATTAATTAATTAAATAAGTAAAGTTATGAGGAAGGAAGGGGATGGGTGACACTTGTATGGGGAGAAATTTTTAGGAAATTAATTATAAAAAACTTAACTAAAAGAGAATTTTTTGGAAAGTAAGGAACCACAAAACTCTATATAATGAAGGGAGGTGATGGAGGTTGGATAATATTTTGTTTGCATAACGTTACGCTGTAGAAATATCAACTTGACTGATTTACTTGTGGGAGTTGGGATACCCATATCGGAGAGGAGTGGTAACTCGGCCTTGTGAGGCGATCTGGGAGCTAGTCGAAATCTTTGGATAGTGTGTGTGGCCCCTTTGCAGCTTGGGGGGCTAAGGCGGAAGAAGAGTACCCCTAGCGTTGGTTGGGAGGTACCGGTGAAGCCTCGCTGGTCAGCAAGAGGGAGTTGCACAGAGCGCGCGAACGACACTTAGAGCGGGCAATCAGGCAATGATACACTCTCTTCATTTTTGTTTGGTAGATTGTATTAGGACTTATGCTTGGATCTGCTTATTTATTGGAAAAGTAAACTGATGTCTGTTTAAGTTGATGAAGGAAACTTTTCTTAGCCTAGCTCATTGGTTGTCGTCTCCTATGGCCTTGTTTTCCTGCATGTATTGACCACCTAGTTACGATTGATTGTGTTCTTAATGGTTGGTTTCCTTTCATCCTTAGCTCCTTAGTCCTCGCCTAAGCAGCCGGCCAAGAGCCTGATCTGCGGTCGTCGCTTGAGCTTTAAAAGACCTATGGATCTCAACGCCCTGCTTTCCTGTGTGAGGATGATGTGCGAAGGATGCACCTGTTAGTTGTCTAGCCAATGGATGCTCGTGCTTGATTGATGGTCATTGTGCCTTTCTGTATTGTATGCTTCCACCGCTGTTATAATTCCTATTCCCTAATTGAATCTGCATTTAAATATTTTCAGAGCTAGTTTAGCTCTGCGCTTAATGTGCCCCTTGTGATTCTACTCTTTGTTTTATATCATCTCTCAACGATAGATTTACCCTCCTCATCATAGGACTTTTTTTTACAGATTTTAGTGCAATGGCAAGATTATTTGTGACTGAAATTTGTTTAACTTGCACAGGAAATCTGTCCCTCTACCCTGCTCGATTTTTATGCTTGAATTTATATGTATGAATCAATTTTTGTTTTCTTCCTGCGTTTTATCGATTGAGTTTCCGCCTGCGTCTCTTTTTTTATTTTTATTGGTAGTTAGACGTATGTGGTGTAGTGGTAATGTATGAGGGCGAAGTTGTTGGAGCTGGACAGGCCGCGAGGTCAACCTCCTGCCGATGCTCTTTGGCTGCATTTGTTTTTTTTATTTTGTGAGTAGTTGGCTACGTTCTATTTTTTTTTTTTACTTTCATTGGTAGTTGGACACATTGGGCAATGTTATGCCCCATTATGGGCCTTCTCCTTGGCACCTAGTGCCAATCCCTTACGCTGTCATACGAACTTATCCTCAGGCTTGGGTGGAAGATTTAGATATGGCTGTTTTCATTGCTTGACTATTACTTTTGGTAACCCCGTCCCTGTTGTAATACCAACTGCCCTGCTTTAGGGAATACCATTTACATAGACAACGTTATGGAATACCAATTTCCTCTGCGACTGTAGCTTATAATTGCAGTAATGCAACCAACATACTCTTGAACTTTACGAAACCAATTACTGTGATTGTGACCGGCAGTGTGTCAATTTCCATTTACGAATCGAAGCTACAAGCTTTTAAGATTGCATTATTCAACGATTTCTGCTCTACATTTTCTTTTACTTTTTCCTGCGTCTTTACGAGCTACCTTCCCGCGTTTTCGTTTTCGTGTACCTACGTGTTGGGTTGTGAATTACTTGCTGAGTGGGTGCATGCGTGAACAGTGGAAACTTTCACTGGATGCGCGTTATGCACCATTCCTAAAACGACCATCGTCTTAAGGTAAGCAAGTAGTGCTATCATTTCTATTCAATGACTTCATGAGGATCTCACCGTAAGTATTACCATCGCCAGTAGATCTGGCAGAAAATCTAGATGGGACACCAGTGTCGATCGTGCCCCTAGTTAGTCGACAACCCTTTGTGTGATGTGTCTAGCTCAGTTTTCCTTATATTAATTGCAATCCACCTTGCGACTAGACTGCTTTACCTAATTGGGTACCTGCCTTGTACAACTAACAAACAGCTTGGAATTCACCCTCCGTTAAAGACCTTGTCTTGTCCCAACATATTTCCTTAATTTTATTGACAGCTTGTCATTTTTAGTTCGGTCAATACAGCTAGATGCCATGCTGAGATTAATTTGTGCCTCAATGTTTAATAGTAGCATTCTACATTATTTTAGTTAAGGTTTTGTTTAATGTTAATGGCTAGTAGATTGAGATTTAGATTAGTTTAGAATTAGATGACATGTTGAGATTAATTTGCGCCTCAGTTTTTAATAGTAGCATTCTACATTATTTTAGTTAATGTTTTATTTAATGTTAATGGCTAGTAGAAAGAGATTTGGATTAATTTAGAATTTCCAAATGGATTGTAATAATGAATAAAATTGGATTGGTGATTAATGACCAAAATTGCAATTCTAGACTTGCTAAACTGATCTATAATTGAGGATTGAATGTGATATTTATCATTGTAATTAAAGGTTAATTATTTTAATAGTTTTATTCTTAAATTTTTATCTATTTAATTGACTATTGTATCAAATTTTTGTCATATTTCATATACTTCTCACTCAATGTTGATTGTAATGAAGATTTGCTTATGAAAAATAATTTACACTATAATTTTCCTTGAAGCGGATTCTTTATTTCCAGCTCTTCAAATTCCATGTTTTCTTCCTCTCTTTGACTCATTTTGGATGATGTAAATAGAATCAAATTGATGTTGGTATTTACTAACATCTCTCTAATTCTATTAGGTATAATCATGTTTTAACTAGGATTATCCCTTAAGGAGTAATGTTTTTCCTCTTAAACAAGTTCTTATTAATGGTTGATGTACTTATCAGATCTCGTTACATTTATGGATATAATTGGATATAATTGGATATATGGATATAAGTGGATATTTGTAGTTAATGTCTAATAATGATTTTTACTTGCTAGCTTGTTGCTTTTAAGGTCAAGTTAGAATTACCAAATAGTTGACTAGCTGAAATTTAGACTTACTAAACTAGATATGTAATTGATGCTGGTTGGATTTATAGATGTCGTCTAATTGGTAACTCAGACTCGATAAATTGAGTCGTAACTCATGTTAAGTTCGATTGGTAACTCGATGGATAATGGAATTTAGACTGGTTAATCAACCTGTAATTAACACCAATTTAACTCGTAGATAATGACCATTTAACCTTGAATAATGGTTGGATTGTTGGCGAAATCATTTTTAGCTTGCGCCTTCCGTTGAGGGTGTTGATGTTTATTATAATTAATGATTGTCCTTAGCTTAGTGTCTTGGTATGCTTGTGTTAGGCAGGATGTAGACATGTCCTTGTTCGTCAAAACAGTCACCAGCCCTGAGACCTTAAATGGTCAAAATCGATGGGAACCTGGGCTTGAGCGTTGCTTATGTGTCCTGGAGGTCCTAACCATTGCAGGGTAGGACGGGCGGGTAGTCATTCTTATTATTCATCGGATGAACGTCGTACATTGCTTCTAGGTCCTTGATGTGATTTTATGTTAGGTCGTTATGTTGTTGTTGTGTGAGTTGCATGCGTTGAGTTCATCGACGTGTTGCGATGTTGAGTATAATGTCATTATTACCTTCCTATGTACACACACCAAAAAAAAAATTTGCACTGGCTATGTGAGGCTTGATGTTGTAACAAAATGGGAGGTTTGTTACATATGGTATCAGAGCAGGTTCAACCCATGACTTGGGATCGCTACGGCTTTCATTGATATGATTTGATTATACTATTTCTAATTGAGTTGACTTGTATTCCTGTAGGTAATCATGGTTAGAGGACACCGCAGAGGCAGACGATGGGGTGGTAGGGAGGGAGGTGCGACGCCTCCAGTATCATCCATTCCCGAGTGGTCTAACCCCCAGGGAGACGAGCAGGTTCTCGGACAGGAGTAGATAGCAGTTGGTGATGTAGTCGAAATGATGAGATCTTTTCAGTGCATGTCTGAGGCACTGATCATCCGTTTGGACAGAGATGAGGCCAGGGCACCGACACCCGATGAGGTTTCACCGTGTACTCTGATCGATACTGGTAGCATTCACCGTGAACTCGAGAAGGTCAAATTTCTCGAGTTCTTTGGTGCCCCGGACGGCGCAACCGTCGAGGCATGGTTGGAGAATATGGCAATGTGCTTTGCACTTCGTGATTATACCTCCAACATGAAGGTCCACATGGTGGTATTTCAACTAAAGGGGAATTCTCTTCTATGGTGGCAGATGCTCCTACCACAGCTAAACATGGTCGTCAAAGACATTTCATGGGAACTGTTCGAGGAACGGTTCCGAGAGAGGTACCTTTCAGAGGAATTCATTGAGCGTCAGCTCAATGAGTTCAACGCCTTACGATAGGGAGGTTGTACGGTGCCCGAGTACGAGGCCCATTTTATGGAGCTGCTCTAGTATGCTCCACACCTTAACACTGAGAAAATTAAGGTCGACAGGTTTGTGTTCAGCCTTCACGATAGAATATGTGCAAAGGTCAGGATTTTGATGGCTCAAACCTTGCATGATGTCGTCCAGAAGGCCCTCATAGTAGAAGAGGAGCTTATCAGTGGGAGTCAGACCAGGACTCCAATGAGACTAGCAGGGTAGGTGTCACCTGGAGCACAGCAGCATCAGACACTAGCCAGACATTCGTCGGGATATCGTGGCTTCCAGAGGGGATCCACTTTCACTACACCTTGGTGATTGACGCCTCAACAACAGACACCTTATCGGGGACCACAACATCAACAACAACGTCGACCACAACAACAATAGTTTAGGCCTGTTCAACAGAATAGACCAAGATTCCAGGCCAATGGGCCATCACCTTCTACTTCGGGTACCAGGACTATAGGGATGAAGAAGGTGTGTTGGACGTGCGGGGAGCCACACTACCAATGCGACTACCCAGTGGAGAGGACTAGAGTGTCTGGATCAGCTGGACCCACTACCGTGGGAGATATGGGCAAGGCCCATCAAATTCATGTAGCGGTGAATAACCGCCAGGCAGAGAATCACTCGACTATGCTCGAGACGACAGGTACCGTCACTAACCAAACACTTAGTATTTTGATAGATCCCGGTGCTACCGAGAGTTTCATTTATGTTGCAACACTAAAAAGGATTAAGGTAAAGTCAGTTAAACATGATGAGTTTAGCTTCGTAGAGATGGCTTTGGGAGCCAAAAAAAAGGTTGGAGGAAAGGTTACGAGCTGTATCCTTAACCTAGGAGAGTTTGTCACAAGGGCCAACTTGTACGTCATGATCTTAGGATCTTATGATGTCATGATTGGTATGGACTGGTTGGAATCGCATGAGGCGATACTCAACTGTAAGATGAAATGGTTGAGCTTGGTCGATGATAAGGGACAGAGACGTGTGATTGTAGGATGGAACCAGGGAGTTTCCCTGAGGTTCATCTCTTCCTTATAGCTACGGAAGAGCATGCACAAGGGGTGCGAGCTTTATGTGATCCTTGCGTTAAACGAGAAGGGATTAATGGAAGGTTTAGAACACCTTCCGGTGGTGAGAGAGTTTGTGGATGTATTTCCGGAGGAGTTACCTGGGATGTCGCCAGAGAGGGAATTGGAGTTTACCATAGACCTAAAACCAGGTACTGAACCGATAGCAAGAACACCTTATCGGATGTCGACCTCGGAGTTACAAGAGTTGAAAATGCAACTGAAGGAGTTGTTGGACCTGGGACTGATACGTCCTAGTGTGTCACCGTGGGGTGCACCTGTTATTTTCATACGAAAGAAGGATGGGTCATGGAGGCTCTGCATTGATTACCGTCAATTGAACAAGGCCACGATCAAGAATAAGTAACCATTGCCAAGAATTGATGATCTATTCGGTCAAATGAAGGGTGCGGTGATGTTCTCCAAGATTGATTTGCGATCAGGGTATCACCAGTTACAGATCAAGGAGGATGACGTCCCTAATACCTCCTTTAAGACGAGGTTTGGACATTACGAGTTTACTATTTTACCGTTTGGACTGATGAATGCCCTAGGGGTATTCATGAGTTTGATGAATGGGGTGTTCTGTGAGTACTTGGACAAGTTCGTCCAAGTATTCATTGATGATATTTTGATTTACTCTCGGATGATGGAGGAGCATGACGAGCACTTGTGCTTGGTACTACAGTGTCTGCGAGAGAAAAAATTATATGGGAAGTTGTCCAAATTCTCTTTTTATCAATCGAAGATTCACTACTTAGGGCATGTCATCTCTGGTAAAGGCATCGTCATGGATCCAACAAAGGTCAAAGCTATTATGGAATGGCTTGCGCTGATGAATGTCACAGAAGTGTGTAGCTTCATGGGTTTAGTAGGATACTATCAATGGTTCGTAGAGGGGTTTTCGAGGATAGCAAATCTGATCACGAAATTGTAGAAGAAAAATAAGAAATTTGTTTGGATCGAGAAATGCACAGAAGCAATTCAGAGGCTCAAGGAGTTGTTGAAAACAAGACCCATAATAAAGGTCCCTAGCATGGACGCGGACTTCTTGGTATGCACTGATGCATCCAAGGAAGGTTCAGGTGGAGTCTTGATGCAAGAAGAACGAGTGATCACTTACATTTCGAGGAAACTGAGAAGGCATGAAGAGAACTACGCGATGCACGATTTGGAGTAGTTATCCATCGTATATGCCTTGAAGGTTTCGAGACATTACCTTGTTGGACAAAAATTTGAACTAAAGACTGACCATTGTGGACTACAACACATATTTATGCAAAGCGACCTAAACGCGCGACAACGACGTTGGTCGGAATTGCTTAGCGAGTACGAATTTGAGATTACTTACATAAAAGGAACAGTGAACTGAGTGGCGGATGCATTGAGTCGGAGACCATGTATCTTTTCAGTGCTTCCTCTTCAGACGAATCTACATGAAAAGATTCTAACTTTACAGCGTGACGATGACTGGTACAAATAGGTTGAGAGTTTTATCAGACAAAACACAATGATGGTACCACGATTTGAAGGATTTTCCTTTGATAGCGATGGATTATTGAGGTTTAAAAATCGGATCTACGTACCACCAAATGACAAGTTGAGGATGTTGATCATGAAAGAGGCTCATAGAGAAGTTTACATGGCTCACCTGGGAGTCACGAAGATGAGGGCAGACCTTAAACCCTTATTCTTTTGGAAGGGAATGAAGGCAGACATAGTCAACTATGTGGCCAGATGTCTAGAATGTCAGCAGGTAAAGGCTGAGCATAGACACCCAGGAGGATTACTATAACCACATGCTATTCCATAATCAAAATGGGAGGTTATTTCGATGGATTTTATTGTTGGATTTCCACTGACAGTAAGGAGACGTGACTCGATTTTCATAGTAGTAGACACTCTGACGAAGAGTGCTCACTTTATTCCCGTGCGTACGACGTATCAGGCACCTGACATAGCTAGAGTTTTCATTAGTGAGATTGTGAGGCTGCATGGCATGCCTAAGAGGATTATATCCGATCGAGGATCGGTGTTTACTGGACGATTTTGGATGAGTTTCCAAGAGGCCTTGGGAACCCAACTTAACTTTAGTACTACGTATCACCCAGAGACTGACGGGTAGACTGAACGAATGAACCAGACCTTGGAGGACATGTTGCGCATGTACGCGATGGACCAACAAAAGCATTGGGAAGAATTCTTTCCACTAGTGGAGTTCTCTTACAACAACAGTTACTAGAGCACCATTAAGATGGCGCCTTTCGAGTTTCTTTACGGGTGACCGTGTTGGATGCTTTTGAGTTGGGATCGGATTGAGGATAGAGTTCCGGTAGGACTAGAAGCGATCCAAGAAATGGAAGAGAAAATGCAAACCATAAGACAAATAATTAAAGAAGTGCACGATTGACAGAAGAGTTATGTCGATGCGCATAGTGTCGACCGTAGTTACGAGGTCGGCGATCGAGTCTTCTTGTGGGTTAAATCGAATAAAAGTTTGATCAAGTTTGGGAAGGGAGCTAAAATCTCTCCTAGGTTCGTGGGCCCTTTCGAGATTGTGGAGAGAAAGGGGCCCATGGCATATCGACTAGCCTTGCCTGATTCTTTGAGGCATATACACGATGTTTTTCATGTATCTGTTTTGAGACATTATATTAGTGATCCTACACATGTTATTGACATGAGTTCCTTGAAGGTATCGGATGAGGGGGAACTCACGGCTGAGCTGGTCCACATTTTGGATCATCGCATTCGATAGCTACGACGTCGAATGGTAGATCAAGTCAAGGTCCAGTGGGACAATCATAGTCCGCACTCGGCGACCTGGGAGGACGCATATGATATGCGCCAAGAGTTTCCATTTTTGTTTGATAGATAGACATATGACACTATGATACACTTTATTTCGACAAATATACTATGAAACTTTGGGAAGAAGTTTAGACCAAGAGGGGGTGTATGTAACATCCTGCTCTGGCGCACTGAGCGAACTTATTATTTGAGGACACTTGTTCGCAAGTGATCTCGATTATTATGCTATTAAAACTTTTGATTTTGATTATGAGGTGTTATGGGATGAGGACATGTTGTTTTTCTGCCTCAACATAGATAGGTGCTATTGACTCGGTTTTACTCAGTGTATAGAATTATGAACCAGAGGATGCCGAGGCATCGATGGAACCCCTTGGACTCTGAGTCGAGTCGGGGAGTGTACCATTGGGGTTTGATTGTTTCACTGCGATTTTAGTTCTTCTGATTAAAGGATATGATATGGATATGCTCTGACATGATTTGTTGATGATGCAGGCTGGCGATAGCTTGCCGACTAGACTCACATATGGAGTAAAGGGGTCACGCACGACTACCAGAGAGGTTGAGGGAGAGGTGTGGACAACAACCCTGCCACCACCTACTAACACTCCCGCCATGGAGCGAAATGTAGGTTAACGATTACCTAGTTTGTGCGGATCCACGATGCCGTGAGGGTAGACTGCGACAGTCACTCATGATGATTCTAAGGGGCGCGCAATAAGGCGGGCGCCTTATTCCTTTGAAGCCCTTACTCCCCCACAAGTTCACTTGACAGAGTGTTGACTCCAAGGGTTATTGATGTCTACCAAGTCAGTCAAGAGGCGAGTGGCACCCTTGGAGCACGTAGTGCGTCTTGAAGGGCACGTCGCGCGAGGGAACAGATGAGGTGAGTGGCACCCTTGGAGCACCTAGTGCGTCCTGATGGGCACATCGCGTTATTGATGATAGAGGACTAAACCTAGATGGCCTTAAGATGAATATCGAGTTAAGAATTTTTAAAACATTTTCCCTAATTAAATATCGCCCAGTACAAAATTTAAGGTCTAAGTCTAAATTACGTTAGTGGTAAAATTTTGTCTACCTTTTAAATAATTTTTTTTTTTTTTTTTTTAATAATAAATATTAAAATAAAAACAACTTAAATAATAATTTTGATCTTCGTAAAATCTTGTAACACGAAGGGAGTAAGAAATTTAAATTATTCATAAAAAAATTAGTTGGAATTAATTGTTTTATCTTTTGATAATTTAAAATATACTAATTAAATGATAAAAGGGAAAAAGGGTTAAAATTCCACACCTGCCTTTTGAGTTCTAATTAAAAAGGGGAAAGAGGGAAAATCTAAAATTTTAGGAAATTAGGAAAAGAGGTAAACATAAAAAGGGAAAAATGGGAACTTAAGGGGAAAAGAGGAAGGTCAAACTTAGTAAAGCATCTACCAATTGAGAGCTTTCTAATTTAAACAGAACAAGCAATTTAATAAAAATGAAAATTATTAAAACCTGTAAGAGAATTTGGGGACACCTACGAGTGATTCTAGGAGTAACCCTAGGTGGGTGAGGGAAATAAAGATAATTAATTAATTAAAGAAGTTAAGTTATGAGGAAGGAAGGGGATGGGTGACACTTGTACGGGGAGGAGTTTTTAGGAAATTAATTATAAAAAACTTAACTAAAAGAGAATTTTTTGGAAAGTAAGGAACCACGAAACTCTATATAATGAAGGGAGGTGATGGAGGTTGGATCATATTCTGTTTGCATAACGTTACGCTACAGAAATATCAACTTGACTGATTTACTTGTGGGAGTTGGGATACCCATCTTGGAGAGGAGTGGTAGCTCGACCTTGCGAGGCGAGCTAGGAGCTAGTCGAAATCTCTGGATAGTGTGTGTGGCCCCTTTGTGGCTCGAGGAGACAAGGGGGAAGAAGAGTACCCCTAGCGTTGGTTGGGAGGTACCGGTGAAGTATCGCCAGTAGGAAAGAAGAAGTTGCATGGAGCACGCGGACGACACTCAGAGCGGGTGATCAAGCAACGATACGCTCTCTTCATTTTTTTTTGGTATATTGTATTAGGACTTATGCTTGGATCTGCTTATTTATTGGAAAAGTAAACTGATGTCTTTTTAAGTTGATGACGGAAAATTTTCTTAGCCAAGCTCATTGGTTGTCGTTTCCTATGGCCTTGTTTTCCTGCATGTCTTGACCACCTAGCTACGATTGATTGTGTCCTTAATGGTTGGTTTCCTTTCGTCCTTATCTCCTCAGTCCTCACCTGAGCAGTTGGCCAGGAGCCTGATCTACGACCGTCACCTTAGTGTTAAAAGACCTATGGATCTCAATGCCTTGGTTTCTTGTGCGAGGATGATGTGAGAAGGATGCACTTGTTAGTCGTCTACCCAGTGGTTGCTCGTGCTTGATTGATGGTCATTGTGCCTTTTTGTATTGTATGCTTCCACCGTTGTTATAATTCCTATTCCCTAATTGACTCTGCATTTAAATATTTTCCAAGCTAGTTTAACTCTGTGCTTAATGCGCCCCCTTGTGATTCTACTCCGTGTTTTATATCATCTCTCAATGATAGATTTACCCACCTCATCATAGGAATTGTTTTTACATATTTTAGTGCAATGGCGGGATTATTTGTGATTGAAATTTGTTTTTCTTGCACCGAAAATCCGTCCCTCTACCCTGCTCGATTTTTATGCCTGAATTTATATGTCTGAATCCATTTTTTTTTTCTTCCTGCGTTTTATCGATTGAGTTTCCGTCTGCGCTTCTGTTTTTATTTTTATTGGTAGTTGGACGTATGTGGTGTAGTGGTAATGTATGAGGGCTAAGTTGTTGGAGCTGGACAGGCCGCGGGGTCAACCTCCTGTCGATGCTCTTTGGTTGTGTTTGTTTTTTAATTTTGTGAGTAGTTGGCTGCGTTCTGTTTTTTGTTTTACTTTTATTGGTAGTTGGATGCATTGGGAAATGTTATGCCCCATTATGGGCCTTCTCCTTGGCACCTGGTGCCGAGCCCTTATGCTATCATACGAACTTATCCTCGGGATTGGGTGGAAGATTTAGATATGGTTGTTTTCATCGCTTGACTATTGCTTTTGGTAACCTAGTCCCTGTTGTAATACCAACTGCCCTGCTTTAGGGAATACCATTTACTCAGACAACATTATGGAATACCAATTTCCTCTGTGATTGTAACTTATAATTGTAATAATGCAACTGACATACTCTTGCACTCTACGAAACCAATTACTTTGATTATGACCGGTAGTGCGTGGATTTCCATTTATGGATCAAAGCTATAGGCTTTTAAGACTGCATTATTCAACGATTTTTGCTCTGCGTTTTCTTTTACTTTTTCCTGCATCTTTACGAGCTACCTTCCTACATTTTCATTTTCATATGCCTGCATGTTGGGTTGTGAATTACCTGCTGGGTGGGTGCATGCGTGAACGATGGCGACTTCCACTGGATGCGTGTTATGGGTGGGTGCATACGTGAACGGTGGTGACTTCCACTGGATGCGCCTTATGCACCATTCCTAAAATGGCCATCGTCTTAAGGTAAGCAAGTAGTGTTATCATTGCTGTGTAGTGACTTCATGAGGATCTCACTGTAAGTATTACCATTGCCGGTAGATTTGGCAGAAAATCTGGATGGGACACTAGCGTCGATAGTGCCCGTAGTTAGTGGACAACCCTTTGTGTGATGTATCTAGCTCAGTCTGCCTTATATTAATTGCAATCCACCTTGCGACTAGACTGCTTTACCTAATTGGGTACCTTCCTTGTACAACTAACCAACATCTTGGAATTCACCCTGCATTAAAGACCTTGTCTTGTCCTAGTAGATTTCCTTAATTTTATTGACAGCTTGTCATTTTTAGTTCGGTAGATACAACTAGATGCCATGCTGAGATTAATTTGTGCCTCAATGTTTAATAGTAGCATTCTACATTATTTTAGTTAAGGTTTTGTTTAATGTTAATGGCTAGTAGATTGAGATTTGGATTAGTTTAGAATTAGATGACATGTTGAGATTAATTTGTGCCTCAATGCTTAATAGTATCATTCTACATTATTTTAGTTAATGTTTTATTTAATCTTAATGGCTAGTAGAAAGAGATTTGGATTAATTTAGAATTTCTAAATGGATTGTAATAATGAATAAAATTGGATTGGTGAGTAATGACCAAAATTGCAATTCTAGACTTGCTAAACTAATCTATAATTGAGGATTGAATGTGATATTTATCATTGTAATTAAAGGTTAATTATTTTAATAGTTTTATTCTTAAGTTTTTATCTATTTAATTGACTATTGTATCAAATTTTTGTAATATTTGATATACTGCTCACTCAATGTTGATTGTAATGAAGATCTACTTATGAAAAATAATTTACACTATAATTTTCCTTGAAGTGAATTCTTTATTTCCAGCTCTTCAAATTCTATGTTTTCTTCCTCTCTTTGACTCATTTTGGATGATGTAACTAGAATCAAACTAATGCCGGTATTTACTAACATCTCTTTAATTCTATTAGGTATAATCATGTTTTAACTAGGATTATCCCTTAAGGAGTGATGCTTTTCCTCTTAAACAAGTTCTTATTAATGGTTCAGGTACTTATCAGATCTCGTTACATTTATGGATATAATTGGATATATGGATATAAGTGGATATTTGTAGTTAATGTCTAATCATGATTTTTACTTGCTAGCTTGTTGCTTTTAAGGTCAAGTTAGAATTACCAAATAGTTGACTAGCTGAAATTTAGACTTACTAAACTAGATATGTAATTGATGCTGGTTGGATTTATAGATGTCATCTAATTGGTAACTCAGACTCGCTAAATTGAGTCGTAATTCATGTTAATTTCGGTTGGTAACTCGATGACTAATGGAATTTAGACTGGTTAATCAATCTGTAATTAACACCAATTTAAAACGTAGATAATGACCATTTAACCTTGAATAATGGTTGGATTGTTGGAGAAATCGTTTTTAGCTTGCGCCTTTCATTGAGGGTGTTGATGTTTATTATAATTAATGATTGTCCTTATCTAAGTGGCTTGGTCTGCTTTTTTCGGGTGGGATGTAGAAACCTCCTTGTTCCTCAGAACAGTCACCGACCCTGAGACCTTAAATGGTCAAAATCGATGGGAACCTGGGCTTGAGCGTTGTTTATGTGTCCTAGAGGTCCTAACCATTGCAGGGTAGGACGGGCAGGTAGTCATTTTTATTCTTCATCGGATGAACGTCGTACATTGCTTCCAGGTCCTTGATGTGCTTTTATGTTAGATCGTTATGTTGTTGTTGTGTGAGTTGCATGCGTTGAGTTCGTCGACATGTTGCGATGTTGAGTATAATGCCATTATTACCTTCCTATGTACACACACCCAAAAATGTTTTTGCACTGGCTATGTGAGGCTTGATGTTGTAATGAAATGGGAGGTTTGTTACATAGAAACAATACTTTGGAATAGATCCATCACCTAGGTAAAGGTGCAATGGAAGCACTTTAGCACTGAGGAGGCTACCTTAGAGATGGAAGATGAAATGATGAAATCATATTCAGCTCTATTCCAGGTGTTCAATGGAAGGAAAGAATAATATTGAGGACACTATTATACTTAAGGGGGAGAGGATATAATATCCTCAAGAGTTAAACATTTTAATTTTTGAATAATTTCCATTTATGGAAATTCATGCTTAGTGTTATTAAGACACTTAACTTTTATATTTTTATTTATTGAGCAAGAGTTTGACTTCACAACTATCCTCTTTTGATTGACAAATGTAAAAGAAAATAATTTTAATTTATTTAATGTAGGAAGTGGGTGGAACAACCGGGTTAAAAAGAGTTACTATGACTCCATGAGTGGCGAAAATGTGTGAGTTAACTCAGAGATGATTTTAACAAGTGTCAAAAGTCCTAAAGTTGCCAATTTCCAAGGAGGGAAATGAGTTCAATGAAAAAAAGTCCTAGGAACAAGAAGGATAAATACAACATCTGTGAGAGGTAGGACACTGCTTAGTATGTTGTGGTTAGGAAAATGATTTTCTATATTGTACAGAGGAACATTGGCTAAGTAGTGGAGTTCAATTCATGCTTATGGAGTCGTAGTTAGGATAAGGGATGGTTAGTTGGAGTTCAATTCATGCTTATGGAGTCGTAGTTAGGATAAGGGATGATTATGACAACTAACTTGATTGTTCTCCATATAGATTGGGTGGAACTTGGATGTTCCATTTGTTTCCAATTGTTAGATCTAAATTGTTAGATCTAAATATGCTTCAGTTTTTTGTTCATAAGCATTTCTTACTTATTAAATCTTTGTTAACTTGTAGAGATGGATTTTACATACGTAAAATTGTGAAGGATAAAAAGTATAATTATAACTTGTTATAATTGTTCATTTATCATGATATAGTAATATAAATCATGTTATTATACAACTATAATAACATATGGAAGTTTATGAAATAAGACTTCAAATACATGAACTTTCGTCTCTCAGATAAATATAGATCCACCGTGAATAAAGTTGAATATAGTAATTGGTTAATTAATTATTTTTTTGGTATCACATATAAAATCCAAAAAGTTTCATATTTAGTCGAGAAATGAGAAAGGTCAAATAGACAATAAAAATATACTTACACAAAAGGTTGGTTACCAATAATAATCCCAGTAAAGAAGTTAATGGACTTATGTCTATAAATTGAGAAATCAGGTACATAAATAGGAAATGAACTCTACATTTTTTATAAATACCTTGAAAGATTTCTCTTGTAAAAATATTGGGTAAATATATATATATATATATATATATATATATTTTCAACCTCCCATTTGATAACCGTAATATATATATATATATATATATATATATATATATATATTCAATTTTCCCTTTAATGGATAACCTTAATAATTAAATAAATAAATATATATATTCAACCTTTAATGGAAGACCCTTTCCCAATACAAACGAAAATCATTTTAGTTCTTGATCCCTTAACCTAGTATGATTACAGAGCACTCTTCAATATGCAACTCCTCGAAGGCTAAAATATAGGTCACGGTGCATGCGGGGTGGAATCGTAGGATTGGTCCAAATCATGTCGTTACTACGTTGTGAGTAAAATCGGTTAATATGATAGTGGTAATATATGTCCCTATCATTGAATCCAAATTAAAATATGTAGTTGTAATCCAACCTCCCCATACGAGTTTATCCTTGGAGTCAAGGGTAACCTACCTTAGCGTTTGTCTTTTGATAACCGAATGATTAAATAAACCTTGGAAAATAATTCGATGGTTTGAATAATATGTCTTGACCAAGGGGTGTTTAACCTGCACTTCTTACGTCGAGAGATTTAATCCTAAGCCACATATAAATGTAATTTGATACATTATGTGGTAAATAATTCAGAGACCTAGTTTCAACCCTTTTTCCAAATGCTAAACAAGTATAACTAAGAAAATTATTAACAAGTGCTTAGTGGTTAAAGAATTGGGAGGCTAAGAGTTTTGTAAGTGAAATATTTAAGCTTTGTAAGTGAAATATTTATTAAGAAGACATGTATTTATATATATTTGTGAACAAGAGGTAATAATGGGAAATTTATGTGGTCATAAATTCTTGATTTATATCTAAGAAAAATATTTGATGACCACTCAATAAATTTATTTGTAAAAAAAAAGGAAAAAAGAAAAATTTCCTTGCAACAATTTTTTTAAGTATAGAATGATGGGTTATATTACATTACAAGGGAAGGAAAAAAATTCTAAAATGGTTTATCGCTAATTATCTAGAGATTAAAAAAGGATTTATGCACCTCTTGAAAAAGGGTGTACCATTCATGTGGAATGACCAAGCTCAGTCATATTTTCATGCTTTGAAGAAAGTGTTATTATTATTTCAATTATTGAGTCTTATGGACAATAGTAAGGAAGTTTTCCACTATCTTTCCACATGAGAATCCACTATTGATTTCGTTTTTATCCAAGAAGACAAATTGCAACAAGAACATGTGGTTTATTACATTAGTAAGGGTTTTTTTTGCCTAATTGTTTTATTCTCATTGTAATAATTTGGCTTTGGTAGCTATGTATGTTTTCAAGCATCTCATACACTACATTGTTCCTTAGAAAACAATTCTTCTAGCATACTCTAACCCGATAAAATACATCTTGACCAAAAAATCAATGGTGGGGAGGTATTCATAATGGATAGTCATCTTATAGAAGTTTTATTTGGAGTTTTCTACCTCTAAATCAAAGAGGTCCTTGGCCTTTTTGGAGCTCATGTTTGATCTTAATCAATACATTGAGGAAGATATGGTTATTGAGTCCTTGTTGTACATATTATTATTCCTCATTGACTCTTTCAATCCATAGTATGGAGATGTGATAGTGTATATTTATACCTAGTGGTCTAACCCTCTCCTATCTTGCAATAAACATTGGTGTATTCATCACCATGCCAAAATTTATCTCATCATCAACGATACTCTTTATCATCAAGTTGTATACTTAATTTTTCATTGATGTCTAGTCCATGACAAAGCTAATAGGATATTGACTGATTTCCAAGTTTGAGCATGTGACAATCATCTTTCTGAAATGGCCACAAACTAGAAAATTTTATGCATAGGATACTTCTATTCATCCATTTTTAAAGATTGCATTCAGGTATTCCAGAAGTGTCATATATGCCAAATATTTACTTGGAAAAGGCGTGCTCACCTTACTCCTTTACACCTTCTTATTACCATTGGTCACTTTGAAAAATGGGGAATATATTTCATGACATGTAATCCTAATTTGGATAATGGTAACAATTATATCATTATGGTTGTTGATTACTTCAACAAGTTGGTCAAGTCTATAACAATTTCATCCAATGTGTTGAGGGGGATGGATTCCTTTTTACTCAATAGTAGGAATCACATCTGAAGATGAGGCCCAATTAGACTCTTCTTCATTTGGGATAATGTGATTCTTTGGATTAATGATTGCGTGTTTGTTTCAAATACATTTCTTGAACTATTCATGACCTTTTTTTCTCTCTTTTTGGGTACTTATTTCATTTTCTATTTTATTGCAAATGATTGCATGTTTGTTTCATTTCAATTAAATTTAATGATTGCGTGTTTGTTTCAAATACATTTCTTGAACTATTCATGACCTTTTTTTCTCTCTTTTTGGGTACTTATTTCATTTTCTATTTTATTGCAAAGGGAAATGAGAATACCTTAAAGATATAGATTTGGTGGGGAAACCCATGCCCAGGTTAACCTTTAGCTACAATACATAAGTAACATTTGCAGTTGAATCACTCTAGTACTAATACCGATGTTCATCAATCACCATATATTCTTAAGAAACACAAACAAATGACATGCATGCAAAGATATATGAGAAGTGTTTATGTTAGTGATATCCTTAGACATGTACTTCCGCACTGGCATGTGTCTAGCATGTGGAAGCCATCAAAAGTCTTCTAGACTTTATTTTACTTTAGTTAAAAGGAATTAATTAAAGTAAAAGTGTTTTTATTAGGGAATTGAGTTATTTAAGGAACATGCATAGCATGCAACATGTAATCTAAATATTAAGTGGGCGTGAGAAGTAATCTCAATCGTAGATCACTTTGGATATTATAAATAGATTGTAACTCATGATTATAAAAGAAAGGCTAGGGTGAAGGAGGAAGATACTTACTTGTGTGAGATACACTTGTGGGAGACTTTTGTTGAGGGAGTTGACACAGTTGAGACTTTGGTGAGAGACCAAGGTTGTGGATAGAAAAGAAGGATTTTTTCTACTGTGGGGAGTGTAGAAGCAAAGTACTTTTTCTTACACTAGAGTGGGGATATCTCACAGGTTGGGTGAAGAGGTTTGATCCAAGTATTGATAAAGAGAGCGTTGGATCACAAAGGACTGCGATTCAATATCTTGGATAGGTGGAGAAGGAATTTATAAATACATCCCTGACTAATTTGTATCTACCATGCTCCTATAAGAAGTCATCTCTTAAAATCATCACTGACTATGTGGTATCCTTGTAGTAGTCCACTTTATTCATGAGAGATTCTAGATCTTTCCTCATGGTAATAGATTCTCTCTCATCTTCTCTTTCTCTATCAATGGTAGCATGAGATATAGACACCCCTACTCTTAAAAATTCACTGAATTTATCCTTATTTACGTCTAGCAAATTTTCCTCAGTGGTCATGACCATGGTGTCATCTAAAGTGATCTTCCTCTTCCTACTTTTTCTTCTTATTAGAAATTGACTTTTCTTGTCATAAGATATGGACTCAATGTCAAAAAAGTAATCTAATGTTTCTATTATTTGTTGATCACCCCATTCCAACAGATTCCCCATGCTTCCTCAGGTATGAAAATGTTCTAGGGTAGGTTCTTTTCCTTTATCAATTCCATATATCTGACCTACTAGTTCCTATGTTTCCTTACTATTTGTCTACTCATTTTTCAGATATTTGGGAGGTTGGTCTATTTTATTGGTCTATTTGGCTCATGCTTCTATAGATGTATCCTTTTTTTTTCCAGGAGCTATAATATCTTTTGTTTTATTCTTTGTTGACAATTTTGGTCATGTCACTTCCTCAGGAAAATAAGTGGTTAGTGGGTCACTTGTTGTCTCCTAATATATTGGTGTTATGAGGAAAATCACTCTATGGCATGGGGTAAACCACAACAGACGGAAATGACTACATAAAACAACTCTAATCTCAAGTATGCTATATAAACAAATATGCTAACAAGACAAGATAAAGAGTCTACCTTGTTTAGACGTTTGATGAAGTCCACCGTTGAGCACTTGACTCAAAGCTATACACCTGCAACTTGTCCTCAACAACCAAGATACACAAGAATACGATGATAATATATAAATGTATCACATATAATAGCATAATCCATCAATATTCATAACAAATACGCCCATGGAATAACAATTCAAATATTTTTGAGACATTAATTGTATGAGAAAAGAGTATTTCTATTAAAATGTAATCAACATAAGTGTATAAATGACAAACTTCTATGTCAGAATGTTCGGAACCGAGAAACTAAGTCCCTTCCAGCTAGGCCTCCACCACTTCAATCCTCCAGCAAAGGTAATCTCATATAAGAGAGACAATGAGGTTCTCCATCAAATAGGCAAGAGCTTGGGGGCTGAATAATGTGTTCAGACTTAAAAGGACAAATGGATGCAAACTCAATATGAAGTGAATAATTTCTTGAAAGTAACCTTGCTCTCAAAGTTGAATTCT
The DNA here is from genome assembly GCA_000966675.3 of Picea glauca. Classification (NCBI taxonomy): domain Eukaryota; kingdom Viridiplantae; phylum Streptophyta; class Pinopsida; order Pinales; family Pinaceae; genus Picea; species Picea glauca. The sequence continues at coordinate 579,518 of JZKD02S1716219.1, read as the reverse complement.
TCTCCTCTTCTCCACAACTTAGATATGGCCCATTTATAGCCTTCAAATGGAACTGAAGGGCCAAGTCAGAATATTTCCAGTATATGGAAGGTCAATAATCATGGATCTCGTGATGTGACATGGAAACTGTAATGTCCCCAAGGTCGAGATCTATTGTAAATCATGTCTATGACGTATAAAGCTTGCATTATGAATTGTAATTATGTTTTATAGGCTGGTGAGCCAAGTCATATAAGCTAGTGGGCTTATGTGTTATTAGGCCAGGGAGCCTAAGTGTTGAAGGCCAGGAGCCTGATTTTTTTGTACATGTAATTATGCAAAACATTAATAAAAAAATATAAACACTGTTGCGTGCTGACCGACCACGATGAATGAGTGATGGGGGACTAAGATTCCACATAATGGGTAAGGGATTGGGGGCTGGAAGGTTGGAAAGAGAGGCTAAGTGTTGAGCCCAGGGGCTAAGCCTAGGGGCTTAAGTCCTTGGGAATAATATTTTAATATTATTCCAAAAGCCATGTGAAATATATGTTTTGTTCTAAGTTCCTGGAGAGGAACGCATGCTGATGGAGTGCATCCAGCTTCATGGGTAACATGTGTCGACCCAGGCATATGTAGTTAAAAACTACAGAAGTTATCCATGGAGGGGGTTGCTCCTCATTCCATCATCCTTTGCGTTTGATTTTGGATACCCTCACGCAGCTCTGAGAACCAGAAAATCGAGATGTCTTCCTGAAGACCAAAACATCATCCGTTTGATTTGGTTATTGGTCTGCGTCTGCCCTTGACATACCTATGCACCGTTGAGAGAACTAGTTAGGAGGGGAAATTCGACTTGTGAGTTCAAGAACCTAGTCTATCCGCCATTGTTGAGTTGAATCCATACCCGATCTGTCTGTAGGTTGTTGTTTTCTATTTTTCTGAGTGGGGTTGTGTTGTGGTTATCCTCACCGTGCGGGAATTGAGTCGGAAGGGGCTGAAGAACCGGGTTTTAAGGCCCTTAGTTGAAGAGGTAGTTTTTCAGACCTGTGAGAAGCTATTTCCAGGTGAAGGAGTTTGCTGGGAAGTGGTATTCTTCCAGAGAGAGTCTAGCACCAGCTACAGAGCTCTAAGACTTCCTGATCCGGCCTGTTTTCGAGACCCAGAGAGGGAGGTGAAGCACCGATGGACTGTGCTTGTGAAGGTGTATAATCCCGGGTGGAACAGTCATGTGGGGAATGAGAGTCCATAAGTAGTGGGCGTAAGAAGGCATCCTGGGAAGAATCCTTCCGTTTATTCTGTGTAGTTTTCCCTGTAACCTCAGCCTAGACTAGGATTCCTTGCCTTGGGTGGAGCTTAGTCCCAGCTCGGGGGTGACCCACTGCTGAGAGTGACGAGCAGCATGGTCTAAGGCTGGGAGGTTCGTAGAAGGCCTGCACGTAGTTGGTGGAATTACCATGGTTTCAAAGATAAGTATCAGCTTATGCTTAATATTATGTTTTGCATGCCTGTGATGCTTATATGTATCATGTATTCTATTGTGCATATGAATTATTGTTAATGACTGGGATTATTTATGTTAGTTGTAATCTTGTGCTTACTCTGAGCTAAATGTGTTTATTTTGATTTAAATGCATGTTATTAATTAAGTATGAGCATGATGTTGTTCTGCATAGTAGCCTTTTCCCGGCTAGTGGGATGACGACTGGGGGACGTTACAGTATGGTATCAGAGCCTAGTTTCAACGCTGAGCCTGGATGGGCTGGATAAGTGGTCTTTGGACCGAGGTTTTGAGAAGAAATTGTGTCTGGAGGACTAATTTCCGACCTCAGAATGTTTCTAAGTGTCAATGGACTACTTGACCGTGTTACAAGCTCATGAGGTGTAGCGGTATTATAAAACTATAGCCGGTGTGGTATATGGCCACAGGGAGAGAGAGAACTCCACACCAGAAGTGTTGGATCAAGTAGATGAAAGTTCATAAGGAGGGTACCAAGTCATTGGCCAGAAGTCCTTGAGAAGCAGAGTTGGATGGTCAGAATTCTCTGTGGAGAACTCGCGAAATCGCAAGGACTGTAAGATAGCCAAAAGTTGCAAGGTAGTTAGTGGATGGAGAAACTCACCACCCTAGGATCCAGAATAAATGTGGGTCGTTGATCGTGGTTGGTTTGAACCATTGGATCATTTCGTGAATTCAGGGATCGTGAACTTGGAACGCAAGCCAAATTCATGGTCACTCCAAGTCTCGAATCGCAAAAGAGATTAACAAGGGTAGAATCAGATGGTGGAGCACTTCCAGGAAGAAGTGTCGAAATCTCGTGAGCCCTCAGATCCAGCCAACTAGCGAGGAAACTAGGGATGAAGAGATTTGATAGGTGTAAGCATAGGAGAGATCTAGACCATTAGATCCAAATCATTGAGGATCGTTGGATCTCGTACAAGAACTCATGTATCAGAATTCGGGGATTGAAGTGACAAGAAATTTGGAGTCGCTGCATTGTGAACTCCCGGTTACCAAAAACCTAAAAACTTGAAATCCCGAAACGATATACACCATATATCGTAGGAGAGGAACTTGACCGTTGGATCAAGTAGATGAATACTCCGTAATTTCAAAATTTCAGCAAACGGAAGTTCAAGATGTGTAGATGCACGAACTCCTGATGCTCAAAACTCCGAAATGAAAAGTAAAAGTAGTGGGGCCCCCTGACATCGCTGAGAGTGAGGTGGACCTTCTTAAGGACACCATGTGTCACTACCTTGGTGGGCGAAAGCTATGTTGTGGGGCCCAAAGGGTAAGGAAATTAAATTTTTGGAAGTTGGGAGTTGGAGAGGGAAGAGAGTGTGAGAACCTCCGGAACCAAAACCCCGAAGCCCTAAAATCCTGAAACCCGAAGTTTCATTTGGAGAGCCTTGTAGCACCTACCAGTTTGGCATTTGATCATGGCTCGTGGACGCATGGGTAGGGGACTAAGAAAACGGGGGCTATCACTGGAAATTGCAGAGCCAAGCAGAGCTCAGAAAATTCGTGGAATCGAAACATTTTCTTATTCATGTTGGTTTATGAATGTTGTAGCTTTATTAAGGGTTTAAGGCTTGGCAAACTTCAGTTGACTACATGTTGTGTGTGAAGAGTTCAACGAGTGTCAGGACAACTGTGAATCGACGCCGAGTATAGAAATGGAAGAGGTGAAGATTGCCTCCAATTCAGAAAATGAAAGAGAAGGAAGGGATGTCAACTTGGGAGTTGAAGGATTGAACTCCTATGGGCACGGAAGAGAATTGGATAAGGAATGGCATGTGATGAAAATCATTGAAAGATTGCAGAAAGATTCCCAGGGTCACTGAGCTGATAGCCGAAAGCTCATGAGGGTCAGGGATCGGCAGGGTGAATTCAACTTAAAGATGTTGAAGAACATGGAAAGAATAGAAAGGAAATTGGAAAAGGAGAGTGACACAAGCAAAACAAGGAGTCGCAGGATCCCTGAGAGAAAAAGAAGATCCACAAGTGGTAGAAGACATCGTCGTCGCTCCCCAAAGCATTCTGATAAAGAAGCACACGGTAGTTCAAGCCCATCCCCTACCAGAAAACACCGAAGATCTGGAGTGGATGAATTGAAAGGGGAGATGAACAAGATTAAGCCTCCTATGTTTGATGGAGAACATAAGAAGGAGGAAGATGTCGAAACATGGTTTCTTGGCATGAGGAAATATTTCCAACTATAGAATTATTCCTCTCATGTAGAAGGAAGAATTGCGATGTATCAACTAAAAGGAAAAGCATCCATGTGGTGGGATCAGCTCGTGCAGGTGTAGCACATTAGAGAGAAAGATATCACATGGAAGGAATTCAAGAGGTATTTCGAGAGGAAATACCTGACTAAACGATATAATGATAGAAAGATGAAGGAGTTCTTCGAACTTAAGATAGGAAACATGACCATTGATAAATACGAGCAAAGGTTTTTGGAATTACTGAAGTATGTTCCATTCATCAAAGATGAGGCTGTCAAGATTTAGAGGTATCTGAGTGGACTGCCACCTCCCATTGGTGACAAGATTCAGTATGATG
>JZKD02S1716219.1:534196-548358 GCA_000966675.3 Picea glauca | reverse complement strand
GGACAATTAAATGTGTTTAATTGTGCTTAAATGCATGTGGTTATATTGGCTTGTGTTTATTATTAAAAGAGTGTACATAATATTACAAGAGCGCGTTAAACCTCTTGGTTCTTTAAAAAGGTACACTACACATTGTCCAATCAAAGAGATGATATTTGTGGCTTGTTTTGAGAGTCGTGGACACTCTTGTCGGAAGATAATGAAGTAATTATTGACCCGAAAGAAGTCACATATCATGGAATAAGAATTTTTATACCTATTATCCAACAAAATGTTGAAACATACATGCACAGGGAGTTCAACTGCATCCCAACTTAGACCCATTTATGAGAAAATGTTCCTTGCACAAACTACATCCAATAAACACGATTCCAATAAAAAGAAGGCACATCCCTTGGCTCAAGGTTCTAATATTGTTCTATTCTAGTGCTCAACTACTTATATATGATGGCTCCCCAATTATAGATGCATCTTGACACTTCCATAGTGTATGCTAAGGTCATTTGAGCTTCTGAGAATCTAGAAAAATATTGTTCCCTATACAATATACAAACTAAGGCCATCAGGTACATGTAGGTTTCCCTTAAGTTTGTTGTTCCATACCACCCTATACTCTGGTTGATAAATTTCCTATCCTCCTTCCACCAGGATGCCACTAGTTGGTTGGTGTCATGATCAACATAAAATGTTACCACAACACTCAAGTATCAAATGTGTTTCTCTTCTTTCAATAGTAATATAGATATATCTTCTCCCCCACCCAAAAACAAATCTCCATATTTTTTTGATCATTTTTCATAATAAATGAGGTTTTAGTTTCTTGAATAAATGAATTAAGATCTTAATATGCATGCTTGTTTATATTTTACGTTTAGGTTTGTTGGTGGAACATTGTAGTTGGAATAAGATCAATTAAATCGTGTGCAATGCTAAGGATAAATTTGTTTTACCATGTTCCTTTCTCTATATTTATCTCATTTATTTCTTAAGCATGCATGCAAATCTTATGGAAAGGAAATATAGTAATATGTTTTATGTTTGTCGGTGAATCTCCCCTCTCATTAAGGTTTTTTCTTAGTTCATAGGTAAATTTTCCCTTAACAATTTATTAAAATTTGGGATTTCATTGAAAATATCACCACTCAGTGTCATCCTTCCTCTCTTGGTCCTCCTTAATTTTCTTTTCCAATAGATTAAGTTTTATGGAATTTTAAGGACATGGTGAATATACACAACTATGAGTTGAAAAGTGTGTCAAGTATTGAAAAGGGACATATTCAAAAGTTCGTTATTGAAGAAGCATAGAAGACATCTCAACTTAAATGCACCTTCCCTAAATTGACTAGTATATTAAAATATTTAATAGCAAATTATCAACTTTAAGGGCTCCACGTAGGCAACATTTGTTCCCTCATAATGATTGATGTAAATTTATTTTTAAGCAATGGGTTAAGTGCAATAAAAAAGTACTTAGCAAGAAAACTCTCAATTCACCTGAGGGTTAAGTTTTAGTTAGTTATTTAGCTAATTTTGTAATCGTATTTATTGTAGGATTTGAGAAGTCATGAGGGTTTTTTGGTGCAAAGGATTTTTGATGAGATATATGGTAAAGAACTACTGCTGATTAATTGATAATCTAATGAATTCATGTATTTAACAAATCTATGTCATTTAGTTTACAATAATTTATTATGTTTTTTAAGTGTAGTTTCTTCTTTTATTAAAATGTTTTGTTATTCTATCTAATGAATTCATGTAGAACTATTTCACATATTTTAAAGAATAAATATTAATATTTCTATTTTTTTAAGATTTAATTTTTCATATTGTGTATTTATTTTAAATATTATTAAATAATAGTTTACTTTCTTATAAATATATTGATAAATAGTGAAAGAGAAACATTATCAAGAATTGAATCTCATCAAAACGTCAACATGCCATTAATATAGAGGGTTTTTTCATACTGTTATTTCTCGAAATGTTGTAGGTTGTCTTTGGAATGATGCTAAGACACCCCAGGGGTGAAGACTTGGGATGAATCTTAAGGATAGATTTGCAATAAAATAATTGTGCAATATTTTGCAAGTTTTTCCCCCTTTCTCTCTTTTGAAATCATAGGACCTCAAATAGTCTTAGTTCATATTAAAATTGTTGTCAATTATCAACGGAAAATGTATATGAGTATTTCAAACAATCAAGGTTAAAAGGATGACAAAATGATGGGTTAGAGGAAAGATCAAAATAAAAATAAATGGCACTGCTAAAAATGAATCATGTAGCTTATGGAAAAGGAATAGCAGGTTGAGAATTTAAGATTTAAACATCTCTAATAGATGTATAAATATCTATAAAACATGCTTCAAATAGTTAACATCTTCATACACTCAAATGCATGGATGTACCCTCTGCATATCATTCAAATGCACAAAAAATATGATAATAAATGGTCATTCATTCAGAGGAAATCACTTCTATATCAAGATTAAACACCATGTAGTAACACTGTACACAAGGCATAATCTGTTTTCCAATATTTTATAAATCAGATTTGATACAAGAAAGTAAAGAATGGGAGGATATGCTTTTCAAGAACACATATACAATAAAAGGAGGAATTACAGATTGAAAATTAAACGTAGGGGATGAATTTTTGGATGCCTACTACATTTATCAACTAGCTGTGCTCAAGGTATCTTTGTGGTCGAACAACTAATTTGGTTACAAGAAAATATTTAACTCCCCAAAGTGTCGACCTTAACAATGCGTTCCTTCATCCTCTTTTATTTCTCTTTCTCATTCCCTAAAACCGCTTCTTGAAACCATTTCCATCTTCTTGAATATTCTTTATTGCTTCTTGATTCTTGGGCGGTTTCTCCTCTAGTCAAAATCAATTAATTTTACCTACATAAATTTTGTTATGATGAGATCATGTGGCAACTGGAAACTTGTACGACAAAATATCCACTTGAGATATGTCCCTGAAGAGTCTCTATAATCATTTCTTCTATTGTTGGGCACTCAAAATCAAATTTGTACAGGTGCGACACTCAACAGTCGTTGGATCAGTTTCGTTGAGTAATATCAATCGTCAATTAATGGCACACTCGTTGGAGTTATCGGGGTATGGGATTTAAAAAGGAAGTTTGATGACAAGAACTCCATGGACTATACCAGATCGGATCTAGACCATTGATTGATCCCATTTTAAAAGGTCCAAGAGAATATCTATAATGTTGATTGGGAGCGCCTGAAACCAAATTTTGTCTAAGGAAAACATTATCTTATTGATTTTAGCACAAACAAATGGCACCTTCTTGCTAGTCCTCGTTGGCGCTAGTATGGTAGAGGAGCATGACATGTGTCACTCATATTTGATATGATTTTGGGTAACTTTGGTGGATTCCATGTGTCCATGTGGAAGCCTATAATTATCTCTGATAGTGATTTGTTTGCAGGCCACGTGTAACATTGAATCGACGCCTTAGGGGAATGAATCAAATCTGAACTATCGAACTATCTAAGCAGGGTTGAGGGTGTGATGAGATCTGTTACATTTATCAATCCCCCTTGAAAGAGGTCCAAGAGGAAATATGGACCGTCCATCAGGGGTACCCCTCGGAGTGGTCGAGGTCTGGTCTTCCAACCAGACTCTGATGAGGGAAATCTGAGAGAAAATCTTAATAGTAGATATAGAGAAGTGAAGAGAGGTCCAACGACATGGGAGAGTCATTGAAATATCTTAACCAAGAGCCCAAAATCATCTAAGGAAAATACCATCATGCCGGAATCATTTTGACACATGGTGACTTCTCATTGGTCCACTCTAGCACTTAAGTGGAAGAAAAGTTTCACAGGTGTCACTTAATTTTGATATTCCAATGGTGTATTTAGTGGGTTCCACCTATCCACATGGAATTCTATGATTGGAACTGATAGTGCTTCACTAGCGTGATGACATGTCACCTAGCCGGGAGGTTTTGATACATGTGAGAAGAACTGGATCGTTGATCGGTCCTACTTAAAAAAGGTCTGAGGAGATATGGAACGTCCATTGGAGGTTCCCATCAGAGTGGTATGGGTATGGACTTCAAACATGGCACTGATGATGGGATTTTGAGACCATATATTAATCGTTGATCTTGAGTTTTGTAGGGAGGTCCGAACACGCATGAGATTCGTCGATTTAGCTCGACCAAGAACCAAAAATTGGCTAAGGAAAATATCATCCTACTAACATCATATATGATAGTGGCGTATTTCTATTTTTCCATTATGGCATTGAGGTGGCAAGTAAATGGGACACATGTCACTTGGATTTGACATATTCACCTATGCATCCAATGGGTTCTACATGTCCATGTGGTGTCTCTGGATTGGCTCTAACAATTCCCTTCTAGCATGTTTAGTTGTCATCTCTCATGCATTTCAAGGATGAAGAAACCCATCATGATCTCCACCATTAATCTTTCACCAAAACAAGGAGATCCATTGATTTAGGCTCGACCAAAATCTAGAAATGACTAAGGCATTGACAAAGGCATGTTGACATTACCCTAGATAGGCGAAGTGTTACCCATTTTTGGAATGTTGACCTTTATGCATGGAGGTTTCTCCTATCCATGTGGAAGGCAGTGGTTGAATATAATAATTCTCTAATGGCATGTTAAGTTGTCATTTCTTCTTCAGCATATCTTTGGTCACTGATGATGATGTCATTGTTGGCACTGTGTAACTTGAGCTAAGGGGGAACTCCCAATGGATTTTTATGACAACGGCCCCCAACCTGATCTCTATTGTTGATCTATTGCCAACATGATGAGAGCTGTTGATTTGGTTCAAGATAAATTCAATATCGGATAAGGAAACTATTTTCACACTAACGATATCCTGGACACATGGAAGCCTTATGTTGGTCCCGTGATTGTGTTGATGTGGTATCCATGCATAAAACGTTCCATATGGATTTGACATATTCACCTATGCATCTGGTGGGTTCCACATGTCAACATATCACCCCCTAGTTGGATCTAACAGTGCTATGTTGGAATGCTACTTTAGCTCCACATGTAAATTGATGTAGCGGGGGAAATCCTCGTTGGCGATAAGGAAATAAAATGTATTGTTGTAAAAATGCATTTTTATGATGATAATGTCGGTGTTGTTGATGAGTGGGTGCTCGCACTTGGTCCCTGGGATATGGTCCCATGATAAACCCCTTTCCCTAAAATATTTAGGCCCCTTTTGGGTGCGATAAGCCCATTTTGACTCCTGATAAGCGCTTGAGCACTTGAAACTTTCCTTAGGTGAGAAATAAACATGGTTTCTCTATTGTATCCTCCATTTTCCTTGTAATATTTTGGCCATTTTGACTCAAAGTTTTAGGAATCTATCCCTTCATCCACTAATATGTCCAATTTTTTTTAGTGATGAGTACTACAAGAAATACTTGAGGAACCTCCCATTCATAGGAGCCCCAAATGAATCTCCATCTAGCTGAGCTAAATCATAAGTGTTGTTATCTTGGACTGCAACCACTTAGAATGGTCCAAGACAAATATTATCAGATTTTCCATGTTTCCCTTTAGATTCCATTTGGGAATCCCATTTCAGGACCAAATCCCTTGTCATGAAATTTTTTCTTTGATATTTTTATCAAATATTTATTTTATTCTTTCTTGGTAAACTTGGCACTTTATATGAACATGTTATCTTACTTGTGGAACTTCAATCAACTGATTAATTCTTCTTTGCATGTTATTTGATTCTTCCTCCTCTTCTTGTAGTATTTTCATCATGAGGAGGATGAGTTGAATAGGGAATATGTATTCCAACCCATACACAAGTTGGAAAGGGGAAGTTCCAATATCCCTCTTGATGCTAACTCTGTCTTCACAGACATCATATTTTAGGTGGGAGTCCCATGCCTTCTTGGTTTGAGATAACATTTTCTTGATAATATTGATAAGGTTCTTATTAAAGGATTCAACCAAAACATTTCCCTATGGGTAGTAAGCAATAGAGTGTCCCAACTCTATGTTATAGTCCCGACAAAACTTAACCAATTTGGAATATTTGAAGGCCTAACCATTATCACCAATGATCTTTATTGGGCACCCAAATTTGGCCAAGATATTTTCTTTTATGAACTTTATGATGACTATATCAGTGGTTTCCCTTGTAGGTATGGACTCTACCCATTTTGTGAAAAAATATGTGACTGTCAAATTGCATTTGTGTTGTGCACTTGAATTTTGATTAATCTCACTAATGAATTCTAATCCTCATTGTTGGAAAGGTGTCTCAACTTTTATTGGTTTTAGTGGGAGGGGTAGAAAATTCTACTTCCCTACAAACATTTGACATTCTACACATGCTCTTACCAATCAATTTACATTAGAAAATAAAGAGGGCTAGTAATACCCAGCTCTAAGGATATTGTATGTAGTGGTTCTCCAAGCATGGTGACCCCCATACACACCCTTATGAAACTCAATTATTATTCCCTCAATTTCTTCCTCAGTGAGGAAATTTAGTATAATTCTCCTTGAGTCCTTCCAAAAATATTTTCCCCCAAAATGCAATATTTTACAGCCTTAAGCTTAATACATCTAGCCCTGGATTTATTCCAAGATGGTGAACAACTAAATTTTTCAAGTAAAATATGATGTCTTTATACCAATTGGACTAAGAAAATTTGGCACTTGCCTCTAAGGACGGTTCTTGTGTTTCATCCTCTTCCTAATTTGTTTCTACAATGTTTGTGGACATTGCATTCAAGTCTAAAACTTTGTAGTTAGATTCATCCAACAGTTTGGCTAGTCCTTTTCCTTTTAATAGTGTTAGCACTCTGTAATTTTCCTAAGGCTGCTGAGGCAAACACAGAGGTAACCTCAAACCACTTCGAGTCTTGGATCTAGCCCTCCAAGACTCAGAGAGGGATCTCTCTTTATAATTTATCTTTGTTTGTAAGGGACTGATGTTAGGCTAGCTATAAAAGCAAGGAAAATACAGATTTTTTGATTTTGAGATGGTTAGTTTGGGACAGCAAGGACAGCCATTGGGAAAATGGGGTTTGCGATTAAAGGTGATTCACATCTGAGATCTGGACAAGACTGTTACACAGGGAAAGGTAGCAGAAACATTGGATCGATTTAAGTTTTAATGGCATGGATTAGAGGAAGAAATAGGTGAGGAAAAAACAGGCCCAAGAGCAGTTAAGAATTCCTGAAACTAGCCTTTAGAAGATAAACATAAAGATCACCACAAGCCGAGAGGCAGAGCATCTGATAATAAATTCTGCCCCTATTAATTTCCTTCTGGTGATAAGAAATGAAAACAAATTGTAAAGAAGACTGGAAATACATTAACAAAGAGGAAAAACATCACTAATATCTCTACACAAGAATCCTGCGGACAACTTGCACATCTCTGAATTGATCATCTAAAAGCTACAGAGAAGAAAAAGGTTCTCTGGTCGTACATGACCCACAATCCAGCAATGAAAAATAAAACGCCAGGTAGAGACCTCTCACACAGGTCTGACTCTCTCCTCACAACCCAGTCGAATCCTCATTAAGTTTTTTATATCACTATATATAACAAAAAGTCCCCTAGCCTTCACAGATTCGGGCTCATGACTCTACACTCTAAGAATAGTAAACAGTTACACAAATTGACACCTGTGGACTGTTTCAAAAACAAATTCGACAGCAAATCAAAGGAACACTAAATTTAGAACTCTTGCTTTGACATTTGGAGTTGGTTAATGTTTTTCTGGCGAATGTAAGCTAATAGTATTACAATGAACAGAGGTGGAAGCATTCGAATGCTTTGAAGTGGTTGGGTAACTGTAACCTCCTGCCATGTGTGATCTATAACCAAATTTCTTGTTTGCCAACGACTGGGATACATTCCATCTTTTATTCAAGGAATTAAATTGCCATATGGCCTCGACTGCTAGTTTCATTTGAACGGTGCTTCGAACTATGATGCTCTGCCACCTGTGATTAAACATGCTCTGCAACCTGTGTGTAACTGCTATGCCACCTGTGCTTCCGAGTGTATTGTTCAGCCATAATGGTTCCTCTTCAAGTCGTAAAGATCAATTTGATGGCCACAAAGAACCATGAACAGAACTTTCATGAGGTATCTGATGAATGCATCTTTGCAGTGGTGTATACCAGGCAACATCAGGTTTATCATCCTCCTAGCATAAAGGAGGATCATGTTGTTTCCTCTGCATATAGCACGAATTTGAAGTAGGTTTCTGATAGATGGCAATCCCAACCCCTGTCTTTTCCATTGTTAAATGATTTAAAGCTTCCAGTACATCTGAAGGTGCTAGGTTAAGCTCGTCTAAAACAATCCAATAACCCTTGCGCACTGCCTCAACCAATATTCCTTCTTGAAATATTAGATTTCCAGAAGATTCTGTGATGTAGGTGCCAAGGTATTCCTGTGAATCTATGTGCTCATGGTTGTTGATGCGAACAAACCGGTGACCAGTAACAGTTGAAAGATATTCAATCAAACTTGTTTTACCACTAGAGGTCGGAACTTGCAATAGGACATAATATCTACGAATGAAAACAACCTTTGCAAGATTCTTTAGGTGCCCTTTAGGTGAAAACAACATAGCGTTTGCAAAATTCATCAGATGCCTTAGACACTTGAGATGTTCCTTTCTCAATCCAGTACTGTTCAAACTGAACATGATCATGACTGGGGCAAAGAGGTGCCTTAAGTAGCGAATTTAATGCCTTTACACCTGTAGCTCCAGACTCCTTAAGTAGCACTGAAGCAATCATTCCTTCTGTTACTACTGCACTTGGCCGATCTAACAGAGCTAGAAACAACATGAAAATTCCATCATAAAGAGCTGTCTGAAAACCATAAGTCGGAGTTGCTGCTCTTGTGTATTCCAATGCACGTGCTGAGAAAGGATCAGATAGTGTGCAGCGTTGCCAGTGAGGTATTGTAGATGAAGTTATCTGTACCTCGAGCTGTTGATGCATTTGATCACGCTGCCAAATAAACCTTTACACTGTTGGCACCCCAAAGCGATTTAAAAAATGTAGTGTTAAATGCTGCATAAATCTACTGTAGCAGAAAAGGCCAAATCCGAGCAACCATATTCATATGAGAAAAAACATATGTGAGAAACCAAAGGTACAACAAGAAAAACAGGGGGAAAAATACTCCATTGCATAGCCTTCCCTTGATGCACAAGTGGCATGATATTGTTACTGGCATTTACGACATGAATACAAGCTCCGTGCATCTGTTTAAAAACCACACAGACCTGGTGAAAACGCTTCGTTTGTATGTTTAAAATGCCATCTGCAGGGTCCATATTTTCATCGTTCAGAAATGACATTTCGGGAGAAAGCCATGCACAAATCACCTGCACCCAAAAATGACTGGTGGTAGCAAGCTTCAAAGTGCCACTATGCGTGCATCCTCCTCTGCATTGGACACCTCTAAACTGTTTCAACACCTGGCGTAGGGTTTCAACGTTGCTGGTTCAACACCTTTCACTGTGTTTATATATTTTTTAATGTCCTGTGAGCGATATCCCACATCCACGCGCTAGACTGAGCTTTAAGGGATTAAATTAATCAACAGTCAGACGTTGTAGCAATGAATTGAGCCCGAGGCTATACTCTGGAGTTAGGCGCTGGCGCATTGCTTGTGTGTTGGTTGTTGGTGTATGAGATGGCGCTGACTTGTGTGTTGATTGTTCGGGTGTTGGCGTTAGGCCAATATAATTTTTTGCCAAAAATTTTGTCAAAATAATTTGATAAACCTAACTAAACTCTGCAGATAGACCGAGGGAAAAATTTTTGCTCATTTCACCAAAGATAATTTATAGAACCCCACCTTACATTAGACCAGCAAGAGTAAAAATTTCGTCATTCAAACCATTTCACAAATTTTCAATAAAATTGCACCAGAACTCTCTTTGAAACTTGTGCGCAAACACTTGTCTTATGCTGGAACAGTGTCAGGCGCTTTCCATCGCCTTCGCCATGCGTCATGAGCGAATACATCCGCTTGAAATAGACAAATATAATTCAAAACGCTGATTCCCTATTATATAAGGTTCTAACAAATAGATTTGTGGGCTTGATCTCCACATCATATTCTTGAATCTTAGCAATCCATTTACCTCTTCCTCCCTCATTGTCAGAATGTGTCTGAATGTCATTTATAGTACTTGTTAGCACCAATTCTAGCAAAGTCATGAGCGTTGAGCACAACACACATGAGAAGTCCATTTTGGGTTTAAAATCAAGCGAGCGGGCATTTCATTTTCAACGGTGAGAATCCACAGATGGAGAAGATCGATGGTCCTCAGGTAAAGCTTGAGTCGTGGAATTGCACGAGGTATAGCGCATGGGCTCATTTATTATCACCAAAGTTGCGAAATGATTAGCCCTTTCGCGATTTCGGCTACTGGGACTTCAAAGGACAAAGGATTTCTCTCTTCCACTGCATTTCGAAACCCTGAAATGCGAAATGTGAAAAGCGCCCAAGAGCCATTTCGACTTTTTAGCTACCGGGACTTCAAAGGATGAAGGGTTGTTCTCTTCCACTGCATCAGGAATCCCCGAAACCTCAAACGCAAAATTTAAAAGCTGCCCAAGATCCTTTCGACATTTCGGCTACTGGGATGACAAGGACAAAGGATTGCTCTCTTCCACTGCATTTCGAAAACTAGAAACACAAAATGCGAAAAGCGCTCGGGAGCCATTTCGGATTTTCAGCTACTAGGAATTCAAAGGATGAGATGGGTTGTTCTCTTCCACTGCATCGGGAATCCCCGAAACCCGAAACGCGGAATGCGAAAAGCGCCCGAGAGCCATTTCTTAATTTCGGCTACCGGGATGACAAGAGACAAAAGGTCGCTCCTCCACTACATCGGGAATCCCTCAAACCCGAAATGCCAAATGTAAAAGCCTCTTAGGAGCATTTCAACATTTTGGCTACCAAGATGACAAGGACAAAGGATTTCTCTCTTCCACTGCATTCCAAAACCCCAAAATGCGAAATGCGAAAAGGGCCTGAGAGCCTTTCGGAATTTTGGCTATCGGGATGACAAGAGACAAAAGGCCACTCCTCCATTGCATCGAAAATCCCCAAAACCTGAAACACGAAATATAAAATCACCCGGGAGTCATTTCGGCATTTCGACCACCGGGACTTCAAAGGACACAGAGTCTCTCTCTCTTTATGTTTTCAGTTTCGGCCACCCTCCATGGGAAAAGTAGTTAATGAATATTGAGAAAGTGGTTGAGACCTCAGCGCAAGCCATGAATGCAAGGCATGGAGGTTCTGGCAAGTAGTTTTCCCAAGAGCATCCTATGTGCAGGTTTTCCTAAAAGAGCCATGCCGATCTGATGTCCTCGATTGACCAGAGGAACCTGCGCACACTAAGTTAGACTTTAATGTTTCATCTACCCTCCTACTGCGATGGGGGCGAATTGCTCTGAGTATATATAATCATTTTTTGTGTTTTTGTAGGGATGGATGGTAGAGCAGAGCTCCCGACTGTAATGTTTTAATGAAGCACTGGTTTTTTGGGCTATGTATCTATACATGAAATTTCCTTGTTTAATGTAAGGAAGCTCTCTTCTTCATCTTGTTTCGATCTCAAACTTAAAGGGTTCATGATTGAATGATTCATATGAATTGTCATGACTGTGTTATGATAAAGGATTTATTATAGCTCTGTTGCGTTATTTTAGTATTTCTATTTTTTTTTAATATAAGAAGTTCTTGTGTTCAAAGTTTTCTTCTACAGGCTGTTCGAATCCCGATGCCCACAACATCCCTTCACATTTCCTCACAAAATTCTTCCTCCTACTCACCCTTATTAGAACTTACTGCCTGAAATTGAATCAAGGCCTCATCTGCTTGTGCATGCCCAACCTAGTTTCTGAGTTAGAATGATATTGTTCCAAGTTCACTTTCATCCATCACCCTTTATCAACAAATCGTGACATAAAATGATGGGCCTCAGGATTACTCCTTCTGCAATATAGGAGTGACTTTTGAAGCCAACATTTCTGGCGCTGTTGCTTGGGACGAAGTTGAAAATTTTCCCTGGGATTGAACGACATTGAGCCTCTGATTCTGAAGGTGCATTAGGCATCAAAGCCTTACGAGATTTCTATTTTGCACCTGGTGACTCCATTGTGATGACTCCACTGTGGCAAACCTGTTGTTTTAGTTGTGGCTTCCAGAGGTAGACACACGCGGTCCCATCCACAGCTGCCTCTAGCTACACCTGAAGCTGATCTGGAGGTGATTTTCAGAAAAGGAAAGGCCTCTGAAGGAGAAACTTCCACTACCAAACCAGGTAATCTGCCATCTCCTTCTATAGGAACTCCATTTTCTTCTTCTCAACTTGCTAGTAGACCTTTTTCTAAAGTTTCCCATTTCCTGAATTTCGGGAGTGTTCCTACTGTGTTTTCCCCTCCTGGTCTGGGATTGGAGGGAGAAATCCTTGTCACTCCCATCTCCCCTGAAGTTGTACCTTGGCGTAGACCTAGGACCACAGAAGATTTCCCCACTCCTAGATTTACCACTCCTCCTCTTGTTACTATTGCTACTACTACACAAAGAGAGGCATCTGCTGACTCAAGCCCTTTAGCATTCTCTCTGAATCCCCCATTGTTTCCCCTTCCACCTGGAAGCTCATTTCCCGTATCCCCTATTCGAGTTCCTTCTCCACTGAGTTCTCCTCCACCTAATATTCCTATGGCAGGAGAAAATCCCCCCATGACTAGAATGGAGGCTATAATAGCTGCTAGGTATGCTCCCCTTGTGTTACCTCAACCTCTCAATGCCCTTCCAGCAGATGGCTACCTTAAGCAGCCACCCAAGTTTACAGGCGAAGGGGACATAGCTGCAGAAGAACACCTTGAAGCCTTTTACAGTTTTACAGATGATCATGTTATCATGCATGCAGACGTATGGATGAGAATTTTTGTCCATAGCCTTAAAGGTGAGGCTAGAAAGTGGTTTAGGGCCCTGCCTCCTGGATCTATCGATGGGATTGAGGCTTTGGATAATGATTTTTTGAGACAGTGGGGAGACAAAAAAGACTTCATGTATTACATGACAGAGTATGGGTCTTTGAAGAGAAAGGAAGGAGAGTTTGTCTCTGACTTCTACAAGAGATTCAATAAAATGTACAATAAAATCCCTGCTGAAATAAAGCCCTCAGAAGCCTTTGCTAAGATAACTTATTTAGCGCTTTTGATCCTGATTTTTGCCTTATGTTGAGGGAAAGGAGAGCCACCACTCTGGATCACATGCAGGATGCAGTCGTGGAAGTAGAATATAACATACTAGTTGTCGACCAACTCAGGAATAAGGCTGATAGGGACATATTCAGGAAGAGGCCTGAAGCCTCCCCATCCAATTCATGTCCCCTTCCTCTTCATATGGACGAGGTAACTAAAGTGCTAAAGTTGCTTTCAGCTAGAATAGAAAGGTGGGAGTTGGAAGGGAAGCCCATGTATAGAAATCTCCAAAATACTGATAACAGAGGCTTCAGGAGGCCTAGCAACAATGTGCCACATGCTTTATCAAGGGAACAAAGGAGCAAAGTCATAGGCGAGTAGAGGATTCAAACCCCTCTCCAAAATAACCTAGTTTTTCATGAGGAAGGAGAGGAGCTAGATGAGCTTGACCCTGAAATTCACTGTATTGAAGACACCTTCGCTTTTCCACATTTGACTGAATCTATATATGAAGAATCCCTTATGAACAGTCAAGTCAATGAGTTGGGTAAAGGGGAAAAGGCCAGCAACACTCCTAACATATATCATCTCAAGTCAAATAAGAAAGAAGGAAATTTTGATAGCCATGATCAGCCTCTCATAGCGGAAAAACCTGCTAAGCCTGTAACAATCACTACTAAAGAGAAGAAAACTCAGAATACTTCGCCAACAGCCAAAGAACCTGTCTCTAAGGTAAGGGAAGCTCCTAAGCCTTTTCCCTCCTTTAGTTTTGAGAATGAAATTCAAAAGATTAGAATTCTCGTACCCCTCTCAGAGCTAGTTAAAAATGAAGATTTCAAAAGGTCCCTCTCCAAGCTGCTACAATCTGAGTCCCCCCAGCCTTCTACAGACTCAGTAAATCTTCAAGAT
>JZKD02S1716219.1:466516-525680 GCA_000966675.3 Picea glauca | reverse complement strand
TGTTTAATTATAGCAGTACCCATATATTTTACTCTGAGTTTTAAGTGTGTTTAATTGTGTTAAATGCATTTGCTTATAAAACCCAGTATGAATTCTATAAATTCCATGTACAGAACAGTAACTGAGAGGTTTGGAAACCTGGGTAGTGAAAGGGTACACTACACCCCTAAATCTCCTTTTCAAATAAAAAAGAAACCCATATATAATCATGAGATACCTCCTCCAACCACCTTTGTTTGGAAAATGTACTTTGACGGAGCTTCTTCTAGCGAAGGCACTAGCGCTGGAGTGGTTCTTGTGTCCCCTTGGCAGGAAACCATATCCCTGTCATACAAGCTGGAATTTGAAGCTACCAATAATGTGGAAGAATATGAAGCTCTTGTTCTGGGTATGAGGGCTGCAAAAGAAATGGGAATTAAGGAGGTAGCAGTGTTCAGAGACGTTGAGTTGATAATACAACAAGTCAAAAATACTTATCGAGATAAGAATCCTCGGCTCAGGGGTTACAAAAATGAGGTGTGGGACCTGATTGATAATTTCTTCTCGGCTTTCAACATTTCTTTTATTCCAAGAGAGGAAAATACTTTGGCCAATTCCTTGGCTGTCTTGGCTAGTCTGTTCAAGATCCCTCTGCCACCTAAGATCAAATATGAGGTTGAAATAAGATATAGGTCATCTGTTCCAGATAATATAAAGCATTGGAAGGTATTCAAAGACAATCTTGAAATCGAAAAATTTCTTCAGCCCGTCGATGAATTTTTTGCATTGCACATTGATCAGGATCCTGATCTCGAAAGTCACCGTCACCCTGAGGTATTTTTAAATAAAATTGCTAATCACCATATTATTCATTTTCCTAGAAATCACATTCTGAAGGGACTCATCCCTTTAGAAAGATTGTTCGATGGGAATGATGTGGCAGTAAAGGGTGAGGTTTCAGATGGAGATGATGATATAACGGAGTACAATATCGGTACGTAGGAGGAGCCTAAGTTTGTCAAGTTGTCAAGCAGTTTGACCAAAGACCAGAGGGCCAAATATACTGAGTTATTAAAATAATTTGCTGATGTGTTTGCATGGACCTATGAATACCTCAAGACATATGACACATCTGTCATTGAACACAAGATCCCACTGAAGGGAGAGGCTAATCCATTGAGGTAGAAGCTAAGACAGATAAATCCCATGTTGCTTCCTGTCATGGAGAGAGAAGTGAAGAAGTTGTTAGATGCTCAAATCATTATCCCCTTGAGATATTATGAGTGGGTGGCCAATTTGGTTCCCGTGAGGAAGAAAAGTGGAGAAATCAGGCTCTGTGTCGATTTCAGGAACCTGAACTGGTGCTCAAAAAAAGACAACTATCGCTTGACCAACATGGAACACATATTGCATAGAGTAACTGGTGCATCTAGGATATCCATGATTGATGGTGTTTCTGGCTATAATAAGATATCAGTCATGCCTGAGGACAGAGAAAAAACAACCTTCTCTACTCCTTGGGGCACATTCATGTATGCCAAAATTCCTTTTGGATTAATGAATGCAGGAGCAACATTTCAGCGAGCCATGGACATAGCCTTCATTGAGGAGAAAGATCAGTTTGTGGTGATCTATATGGATGACATCAAAGTCTTCTTCGGGTCTGATAAAGAGAACCATTGTAAATTGAGGAAAGTTTTCTTGAAGTGCTAGAGGTTTGTCCTATCCTTAAATCCCAAGAAATTTTGTTTGCTATGAAGGAGGGGAAGTTGTTAGGCCATATAGTATCAGCAGAGGGAGTGAGAATTGACACCACCAAGGTAGAGGCAATTCATACCATGTCACTTCCCAGCTCTAGAAAGGAAGTTCAGGCTTTATTAGGGAAGATTAACATTCTGAGGAGGTTCATCTCAAATTTTGATAAGTTGGTCAAACACATCACAACCATGCTTAGAAAGGGAAATGAAGTAAAATGGACTGTTGAACCCAGGGAATCTTTTGTCCAAATAAAAAGGGCATTGACTGAGGCACTTGTGCTAATCAGTCCTGATTATTCCAAGGATTTCCTAATTTTTTCTTTTGTTTCTTTTGATATAGTAGCAGCGGTCTTATTGCAGAAAAATGGGGAAGGGTGAGAACAACCCATTTCCTTCTTTAGTAAGGCATTGAGAGATGCACAAATCTGTTATGAGATCATGGAGAAGTAGGCCTATGCCTTGGTGAAAGATCTCAAGGCTTTCAGAGTCTATGTCTTGCACTCAAGAGTGATTGCATACGTTCCTTCAGCCTCTGTGAAGGACATCCTTATACAACCTGACATAGATGGGAGAAGAGGTAAATGGATTGCTAAGATCCTGGAGTTTGACATGGAGATTAAGCCCACCAAGTTGGTAAAAGGGCAGTGTTTAGCCAAGCTACTGGCTGAATCCAATTGCAAGTCCTTGGGGGTTAGCTTCATCAATTCTTGCTCATGAAATCAACAAGCTGAGTCGCCCAACAAAATCTCTCAGGGTGGCTTATCACTAGCAGAATGCACCTGGTAGACAGACATTTTGTACTTTCTATGAGAGTTGAAGCCTCCTGATGGAATGGGAAAAAGAAAGGCAAGAGATTTAAATCTCAAGGTGGTCAGATATTTCCTTATTGACCAAGTCTTTCACTGGAGAGATCCTCTAGGGATGTTTTTGAGGTGTCTGAATCCACAGGAAGCCCAGAAAGTTATGTTTGATTTCCACAATGGCCTTTGTGGAGGGCATCATTTCTAGAAGACCACAACCCACAAAATTCTCAAGGTTGGGTACTACTGGCCCACCTTATTCACTGATGTCTACAGAGAAGTCAGAGATTGCATCAAATTCCAAACGTTTTTAGGAAAGAAGTAGCTCAAATCTCTGCCACTAAAGCCTGTGGTAGCTTCAACACCCTTTCAACAGTGGGGGTTGGACTTCATTGGGGAAATTCATCCTCCTTCAAGTGGCCAGCATAGATGGATCCTGACTGCAACATACTATTTCACTAAGTGGATAGAAGTTTCCCCCACCAGGAGTGCTTCACACAAGGTGATTATCAGCTTCTTGGAAGATATCATAGCCAGATTTGGCTGTCCCAGCAGAATTTTCACTGATAATGCCGCTTCTTTCAAATATGATCCTCTGGTTAAGTTCTATGAGTAGTTCGAGATTTCACTAATTCACTCCACTCCCTATTATCCTCAAGGAAATGGACTGGTATAATCTTCCAATAAAAGTCTAATCAAATTCATTAAAAGATTATTGGAAGACAATAAGAAGGCCTAGGATTCAAAGCTCAAGTTCTCTCTATGGGCCGATCGAGTGACAACAAAGAATTCCCTGGGCACCTCACCTTTTCAACTTGTTTATGGGATGGAGGCTGTGTTTCCCACTCAGCTCTCTTTACCTGTAGAAAAATTCTTTCAAGATCATGAAGGAGAGCCAGACCCTATGGTCAGAAGGATTCATCAAGTGGTGGAACTGCAATAGATCAGGGAGCAGGTAATGGACATAGCTCACAGTCATCAGCAGAAGATCAAGAAAGCCTTTGACAGGAAGGTCAGGAAGGAGGGATTCGAGCTTGGAGATTTGTCTCTTGAGTGGGATGCACCCAGGTAGGATAGGGGAAAACAAAGAAAGTTTGATGCCCTCTGGATTGGGCCCTTCAAAATATCTGAAGTATTCTTAAATAACATGTGCAGGTTGCAACATTTGGAGGGTGAAGAAGTCTTTATCGACCCAGTAAATGGGCATTTCCTGAAGAAATGTTTTGTTTGAGCCTTAGATGGCTCCTTTGTTTTTGTAAATATTGTCTTTATTGTTTTTCTCTTTATTTTTGGCTTAATAAATGACTCAATAACCCAAGAAAAGGAAATTGGAACTGTAGAAGGATTTCTTAGAGCATCGCAGGGACGACTCTATCCCCCATGGAGCCTAATGTTAGCACCAATTTTCACAAAGTCATGAGTGTCGAGCGCAGCACATAGGAGAAGTCCATTTCGGGTTTAAAGTCAGGAAAGTGGGCATTTCATTTTCAACGACGAGAATCCACAGATGGAGCAGATTGATAGTCCTCGGGTAAAGCTTGAGTCGCGTAATTGCACGAGGTATAGCACATGGGCTCATTTCTTATCACCAAAGTCACGAAATGATTATCCCTTTCACGATTTCGGCTACCGGGACTTCAAAAGACAAAGGATTGTTGTCTTCCACTGCATTTTGAAACCCCGAAATGCAAAATGCGAAAAGTGCCTGGTAGCCATTTCAGATTTTCGACTACCAGGACTTCAAAGGATGAAGGGTTGTTCTCTTCCACTGCATCGGGAATCCCTGAAACCCGAAACATGAAATGTAAAAGCCACCTAGGAGCCTTTCAGCATTTCGGCTACCGGGTTGACAAGGACAAAGTATTGCTTTCTTCCACTGCATTTCAAAACCCTGAAACGCGAAATGCGAAAAGCACCTGGGAGCCATTTCTACTTTTCAGCTACCGGGACTTCAAAGGATGAAGGGTTGTTCTCTTCCAATGCATCAAGAATCCTTGAAACCCGAAATGCGAAATGCGAAAAGCACATGGGATCCATTTCGACATTGCGGCTACCGGGATGACAAGAGACAAAAGGTCTCTCCTCGACTGCATCGGGAATCCCAAAAACCCGAAACGCGAAATGTAAAAGCTGCCTAGGAACCTTTCGGAATTTTAGCTACCGGGATGACAAGGACAAAGGATTGCTCTCTTCCACTGCATTTCAAAACCATGAAAAGAGAAATGCAAAAAAATCCTGGGATCCTTTCGGCATTTCGGCTATCAGGATGACAAGAGACAAAAGGTCGCTCCTCCACTGCATTGGGAATCCCCAAAACATGAAATGTGAAATGTAAAAGCACCTGGGAGTCATTTTGGCATTTCGACCACCGGGACTTCAAAGGACACAGAGTCTCTCTCTCTTTATTTTTTCAGTCTCGGCCACCCTCCATGTTAAAAGCAGTTAATGAATATTGAGAAAGTGGTTGAGACCTCAGCTCAAGCCATGAATGCAGGGCATGAAGGTTCTGGTAGGTAGTCTTCCCAAGAGCATCCTGTGTGCAGGTTATCCTAAAAGATCCATGTCGATCTGATGTCCTCGACTGACCAGAGGAACCTGCACATGCTAAGTTAGACTTTAATGTCTCATCTCCCATCTTGCTGTGAGGGGGGTGAATTACTCTGAGTATATATACTCAGTTTTTGTATTTTTGTAGGGATGGATGGTAGAGCAGAGCTCCCAACTGTAATGTTTTAATGAATTACTGGTTTTCTGGGCTATGTATCTGTATATGAAATTTCCTTGTTTAATGTAAGGCAATTCTCTTCTTAATCTTGTTTCGATCTCAAACTGAAAGGGTTCATGATTGAATGATTCATATGAATCATCGTGACTGTGTTATGATAAAGGATTTATTATATCTTTGTTACATTGTTTTAGTATTTCTGTTTTTTTTTAATATAAGAAGTTATTGTGTTCAAAGTTTTCTTCTATAGGCTATTGGAAGCCAGATGCCCACAACAACCCTTCACATTTCCTCACAAAAGTATTCCTCGTACTGACCCTTATTACAACTTACTTCCTGAAATTGAATCAAGGCCTCATCTACTTGTGCATGCCCGACCTAGTTTCTAAGTTAGAATGATATTGTTCCGAGTTCACTTTCATCCATCACCCTTTATCAACAAATCATGACATAAAATGATGGGCCTCAGGCTTACTCCTGCTGCAATCCATGAGTGACTTTTGAAGCCAACATTTTTGGTGCCGTTGCTGGGGACAAAGTTTAAAATTTTCCCTGGGATTGAACGACATTGAGCCTCTGATTCTGAAGGTGCATCAGGCATCAGAGCCTTACGAGATTGCTATTGTGCACCTGGCGACTCCATTGTGATGACTCCACTGTGGCAAACCTGCTGTTTTAGTTGTGGCTTCCAGAGGTATACACACATGGTACCATCCATAGCTGCCTCTAGCTACACCTGAAGCTGATCCGGAGGTGATTTTTAGAAAAGTAAAGGCCTCTGAAGGAGAAACTTCCACTGTCAAATTAGGCAATCTGCCATCTCCTTCTGGAGGAACTCCATTTTCTTCTTCTCAGCTTCCTAGCAGACCTTTTTCTGAAGTTTCGCATTTCCTAAATTTTGGGAGTGTTCCTGCTGAGTTTTCCCCTTCTGGTCTGGGATTGGAGGGATAAATCCTTGTCACTCCCCTCTCCCCTGAAGCTGTACCTTTGCATAGACCCAGGACCATAGAAGACTTCCCCACTCCTAGCTTTACCACTCCTCCTCTTCTTATTGTTGCTGCTACTGCACAGAGAGAAGAATCTACATCCACCATTGTTTCCCCTTCCACTAGGAAGTGCATTTCCAATATCCCATATTCGAGCTCCTTCTCCTTTGAATTATCCTCCACCTAATATTCCTATGGCAGAAGAAAATCCCCTCATGACCAGAATGGAGGCTATAATAGTTGCTAGGTATGCTCCCCTTGTGTTACCTCAGCCTCTCAATGCCCTTCTAGCAGATGGCTACCTTAAGCAGCTGCCCAAGTTTACAGGCGAAGGGGACATAGATGTAGAAGAACACCTTGAAGCCTTTTACAGTTTTACAAATGATCATGTTATCATGCATGCAGACGTATGGAAGAGAATTTTCATCCATAGCCTTGAAGGCGAGGCTAGAAAGTGGTATAGGGCCCTACCTCCTGGATCTATCGATGGGATTGAGGCTTTGGATAACACCTTTCTGAGACAGTGGGGAGACAAAAAAGACTTCATGTATTACATGACAGAGTTTGGGTCTTTGAAGAGAAAGGAAGGAGAGTTTGTCTCTGACTTCTCCAAGAGATTCAATAAAACGTACAATAAAATCCCCGCTGAAATAAATCCCTCAGAAGCCTCTGCTAAGATCACTTATGCTAGCGCTTTTGATCCTGATTTCCGCCTTCTGTTGAGGGAAAGGAGAGACACTACTCTGGCTCACATGCAGGATGCATCCGTGGAAGTAGAATCTAACATACTTGTTGTCGATTGACTCAGGAATAAGGCTGATAGGGACATATCCAGGAAGAGACATGAAGCCTCCCCATCCAATTCCTGTCCTGTTCCTCTTCATATGAAAGAGGCAACTAAAGTGCTAAAGT
This sequence comes from Picea glauca, assembly GCA_000966675.3. Lineage (NCBI taxonomy): Eukaryota > Viridiplantae > Streptophyta > Pinopsida > Pinales > Pinaceae > Picea > Picea glauca. The sequence goes on along the minus strand of JZKD02S1716219.1, from coordinate 518,521 downwards.
TTCTTTCATCTAGAATGGAAAGGTGGGAGTTGGAAGGGAAGCCCATGTACAAAAATCCCCAAAATACTGATAACAAAGGCTTTAGGAGGCCTAGAAACAATGTGCCATAGGCTTTGCCAAGGGAACAAAGGAGCAAAGACAGAGATGAGTAGAGGATTCAAACCCCTCTCCAAAATAACCTAGTTTCTCATGAGGAAGGAGAGGAGATAGATGAGCTCGACCCTGAAATTCACTGTATTGAAGACACCTTCCGTTTTCCCCATTTGACCCAATCTATATATGAAGAATCCCTTATGAACAGTCAAGTCAATGAGTTGGGTAAAGAGGAAAAGGCCAATAACACTCCTAACATATATCATCTCAGGTCAAAGAAGAAAGAAGGAAATTTTCATAGCCATGATCAGCCTCTCATAGCGGAAAAACCTACTAAGCATGTAACAATCACTACTAAAGAGAAGAAAACTCAGAATACTTCACCAACAGCCAAAGAAACTATCTCTGAGCTAAGGGAAGCTCTTAATCCTTTTCCCTCCTTTAGTTTTGAGCATGAAATTCAAAAGATTAGAATTCCTATACCCATCTTAGAGCTAGTTAAAAATGAAGATTTCAAAAGGTCCCTCTCCAAGCTGCTACAATCTGAGTCCTCCCAGCCTTCTACAGACTCAATTAATATTCAAGATGAAAATCCAGCAGTCGTCCTAGGTCCCATGGTAGAATACAGAGATGATTCATCCCCTCCCTTCTACACATCCCTGAACATACATGATAAAGTGTTGCATAATTGCCTCATGGATTCAAGAGCTTTCCACAACCTTATGCTCAAAATAGTCATGGAAGAATTGGGACTAGAAGTGACAGAGGCTTATCAGAATTTGTACTCTTTTGATTCAAGGAGGGTGCCATGCCTTGGATTCATTAAAGACTTGGTGGTCTCTTTATTTCAGCTGCCTATGAAGAGTGTGGTCATGGACATTGTAGTAGCTGATGTTCCCCCCAAGTTCGGCATGCTGTTGTCAACATCTTGGATTAGAAAACTTGGAGGAACATTACAGATGGATCTCACATATGCTACCATACCAGTCTTTGGAGGGGAACACAGGAGGTTGTACAAAGAAGCTCAGCTGGCCTACATTGTTAGTGAGGAAGAAGACCCCACTTATCACCCCATCTTTGCACTTGACACTAATTTGGGGTCTAGTTTATTGCAGATCACTGAGACTACTGAAGCCCCTTTTCAAATCAGAAAGCAACCCATATCTAATCATGAGATACCTCCTCCAACCACCTCTGTTTGGAAAATGTCCTTCGACGGAGCTTCTTCTAGCGAGGGTCCTGGCGCTGGAGTGGTTATTGTGTCCCCTTGGCAGGAAACCATATCCCTTTCATACAAGCTAGAATTTAAAGCTACCAATAATGTGGCAGAATATGAAGCTCTTGTTCTGGGTATGACGGCTGCAAAAGAAATGGGAATTAAGGATGTAGCAGTGTTTGGAGATGCTGAGTTGATAATCCAGCAAGTCAAAAATACTTATCAGGCTAAACATCCTCGGCTCAGGGGTTATAGAAATGAGGTATGGGACCTGATTGATAATTTCTTCTCGGCTTTCAACATTTCTTTTATTCCAAGAGAGGAAGATACTTTGTCTGATTCCTTGGCTTTCTCGGCTAGTCTGTTCAATATCCCTTTGCCGCCTAAGATCAAATATGAGGTTGAAATAAGATATAGGCCATCTGTTCCGGACAATATTAGGCATTGGAAGGTATTCGAGGACGATCTTGAAATCGAAAAATTTCTTCATCCCGTCGATGAATTTTCTACATTGCACATTGATCAGGATCCTAATCTCGAAAGTCACCTTCACCCTGAGGTATTTTTAAATAAAATTGCTAATCACCATATTATTCATTTTACTAGCAATCACATTCCGAAGGGACTAGTCCCTTTAGAAAGACTGTTTGATGGGAATGATGTGGTAGTAAAGGGTGAGGTTTCAAATGGAGATGATGATACAATGGAGTGCAATATCAGTAAGCAGGAGGAGCCTAATTTTGTCAAGTTGTCAAGCAGTTTGACCAAAGACCAGAGGGATGAATATACTAAGTTATTAAAAGAATTTTCTGATGTGTTTGCATGGACCTATGAAGACCTCAAGACATATGACACATCTTTCATTGAACACAAGATCCCACTAAAGGGAGAGGCTAATCCATTCATGCAGAAGCTAAGATAGTTAAATCCCATGTTGCTGCCTATCATGGAGAGAAAAGTGAAGAAGATGTTAGATGCCCAAATCATTTTCCCCTTGAGATATTCTGAGTGGGTGTCCAATTTGGTTCTCGTGAAGAAGAAAAATGGAGAAATCAGGCTCTGTGTCGATTTCAGGAACCTGAACCGGTGCTCAAAAAAAGACAACTATCCCTTGCCCAACATGGAACACATATTGCAAAGGGTAACTGGTGCATCTAGGATATCCATGATTGATGGTTTTTCTTGCTATAATCAGATATCAGTCATGCTTGAGGACATAGAAAAAACAACCTTCACTACTCGTTGGGGCACATTCATGTATGCCAAAATGCCTTTTGGATTAATGAATGCAGCAACAACATTTCAATGAGCCATGGACATAGCCTTCATCAGGGAGAAAGATCAGTTTGTGGTGATCTATCTAGATGACATCACAGTCTTCTCCAGGTCTGATAAAGAGAATCACTGTCACTTGAGGAAAGTTTTCTTGAAGTGTCGGAGGTTTGGCCTATCCTTAATTCCCAAGAAATCCCTTTTTGCTATGAAGGAAGGGAAGCTGTTAGGCCATATAGTGTCAGTAGAGGGAGTGATAATTGACCCTATCAGGGTAGAGGCAATTTAGACCCTATCACTTCCCAGGTCTAGAAAGGAAGTTCATGCTTTTTTAGGGAATATTAACTTTCTGAGAAGGTTCATCTCAAATTTTGCTGAGTTGGTGAAATACATCACAACCATGCTCAGAAAGGGAAACAAAGTAAAATGGATTGATGAACCCAGGGAATCTTTTGTCCAAATAAAAAGGGCATTGAGTGAGGCACCTATGTTGATCAGTCCTGATTATTCCAAGGATTTTCTAATTTTTTCTTTTTCTTCTTTTGATACAGTAGCAGCGGTCTTATTGGAGAAAAATGGGGAAGGGCGAGAGAAACCCATTTCCTTCTTCAGTAAGACATTGAGAGATGCACAAATCAGGTATGATATCATGGAGAAGCAGGCCTATTCCTTGGTGAAAGATCTCAAAGCTTTCAGAGTCTATGTCTTGCACTCAAGAGTGACTGCATACGTTCCTTCAGCCTCTGTGAAGGACATCCTTATACAGCCTGACATAGATGGGAGAAGAGGTAAATGGATTGCCAAGATCCTGGAGTTTGACCTGGATATTAAGCCCACCAAGTTGGTAAAAGGGCAGAGTTTAGCCAAGCTACTGGATGAATCCAATTGCAAGGCCTTAGGGGTTAGCTTCATCAACGCTTGCTCAGGAAATCAACAAGTTGAGTCACCCAACAAAATCTCTCAGGGTGGCTTATCACTAGCAGAATGCACCTGGTATAGAGACATTTTGTACTTTCTACGAGAGTTGAAGTCTCTTGATGGAATGGGAAAAGGTAAGGCAAGAGATTTAAAGCTCAAGTCAGTCAAATATTTCCTTATTGACCAATTCTTTCACTGGAGAGATCCTCTAGGGATGTTTCTTAGGTGCCTCAATCCATAGGAAGCCTAGAAAGTTATGTTTGATTTCCACAGTGGCCTTTGTGGAGGGCATCATTTCTGAAAGACCACAGGTTAGAAAATTCTCAGGGATGGGTACTACTAGCCCACCTTATTCGCTGATGTCTCCAAATAAGTCAGAGCTTGCATCAAATGCCAAAAGTTCTCAAGAAAGCAGCAGCTCTAATCTCTGCCACTAAAGCCTGTAGTAGCTTCAACACCCTTTCAACAGTGGGGGTTGGACTTCATTGGGGAAATTCATCCTCCTTCAAGTGGCCAACATAGATGGATCCTGACTGCAATAGACTATTTCACCAAGTGGATAGAAGCTGCCCCCACTAGGAGTGCTTCACACAAGGTGATTATCATTTTCTTGGAGGATATCATAACCAGATTTGGCTGTCCCAATATAATTGTCACTGATAATTCCGCTTCTATCAAGTCTGAGCCTTTGGTTAAGTTTTGTGAGCTGTTTGAGATTTCACTAATTCACTCCACTCCCTATTATCCTCAAGGAAATGGACTGGTAGAATCTTCCAATAAAAGTCTAATCAAACTCATTAAAAGATTATTGGAAGACAAAGAAGGCCTGGGATTCAAAGCTCAAGTTCGCTCTATGGGCCGATCGAGTGACAACAAAGGAGTCCCTGGGCACCTCACCTTTTCAACTTGTTTATGGGATGGAGGCTGTGTTTCCCACTCAGCTCGCTTTACCTGCAGCGAAATTCTTTCAATATCATGAAGGAGAGCCAGACCCTATGGTTAGAAGGTTTCATCAAGTGGTGGAACTGCAATAGATCAGGGAGAAGGTAATGGACACAACTCACAGTCATCAGTAGAAGATCAAGCAAGCCTTTGACAGGAAGGTCAGGAAGGATGGATTTGAGCTAGGAGATTTGGTGCTTAAGTGGGATGCACCCAGGCAGGATAGGGGAAAACACAGAAAGTTTGATGCCCTCTGGATCGGGCCCTTCAAAATCTCTGAAGTATTCTTAAATAAAACATATAGGTTGCAGGATTTGGAGGGTGAAGAAGTATTTAGTGGCCCAATAAATGGGCATTTCCAGAAGAAATGTTTTGTTTGAGCCTTAGAAGGCTCCTTTGTTTTTGTAAATATTTTCTTTATTGTTTTTCTGTTTATTTTCAACTTAATAAATGACTCCATAACCCAACAGAAGGCAACTGGAACTGCAGAAGGAGTTCTTAGAGCATCGCAAGGACGAATATATCGCCCATGGAGCCTAATGTTAGCGCCAATTCTCGCAAAGTCATGAGTGTCAAGAAAAGCACACAGGAGAATTCCATTTTGGGTTTAAAATCAAGCAAGCGAGCATTTCATTTTCAATGGAGAGAATCCACAGATGGAGCATATTGACGGTCCTCGGGTAAAGCTTGAGTCACGGAATTGTATGAGGTATAGCGCATGGGCTCATTTCTTATCACCAAAGTCATGAAATGATTATCCCTTTTGAATTTCGGCTACTGGGACTTCAACGGACAAAGGATTTCTCTCTTCCACTGCATTTCGAAACCTCGAAACACTAAATGAAAAAAGCGCCCGGGAGCCATTTCAAATTTTCGGCTATCGGGACTTGAAAGGATGAAGGGTTGTTCTCTTCCACTACATCGGAATCCCCGAAACCTGAAATGCATAATGTAAAAGCCACCCAGGAGCCTTTCGACATTTCAACTACCGGGATGACAAGGACAAAGGATTTCTCTCTTCCACTGCATTTTGAAACCCCAAAACGCGAAATGCGAAAAGCGCCCGGGAGCCATTTCGACTTTTTGGCTACTAGGACTTCAAAGGACGAAGGGTTGTTCTCTTCCACTGCATCGGGAATTTCCGAAACCCAAAATGCGAAATGCAAAAAGTGCCTGGGAGCCATTTCGGCATTTTGGCTATCGGGATGACAAGAGACAAAAGGCCGCTCCTCCACTGCATCAAGAATTCCCAAAACCTGAAACATGAAATCTAAAAGCCACCCAGGAGCCTTTCGGCATTTCGGCTACCAGGATTCCAAGGACAAAGGATTGCTCTCTTCCACTGCATTTCGAAACCCCGAAACGTGAAATGCGAAAAGCGCCCAGGAGCCTTTCGACATTTCGGCTATCGGGATAACAAGAGACAAAAGGCCTTTCCTCCACTGCATCAGGAATCCATGAAACCCAAAACGTGAAATGTAAAACCACCTGGGAGTCATTTCAGCATTTTAGCCATCGGGACTTCAAAGGACATAGAGTCTCTCTCTCTTGATGTTTTCAGTATCGGCCACCCTCCATGGAAAAAACAGTTAATGAATATTGAGCAAGTGGTTGAGACCTCAGCTCAAGACATGAATTCAGGGCATGGAGGTTCTGGAAAGCAGTCTGCCCAAGAGTGTCTTGTGTGCAGGTTCTCCTAAAAGAGCCATGCCGATCTAATGTCGTCGATTGACTAGAGGAACTTGTGCATGCTAAGTTATACTTTCATGTCTCATCTACCCTCTTGCTATGAGGGGGGTGAATTTCTCTGAGTGTATATACTCAGTTTTTGTATTTTTGTAGGGATGGATGGTAGAGAAGAGCTCCTGACTATAATGTTTTAATGAAGCACTGGTTCTTTGGGCTATGTATTTGTATATGAAATTTCCTTGTTTAATGTAAGGCAACTCTCTTCTTCATCTTGTTTCAATATGAAACTGAAAGGGTTCATGATTGAATGATTCATATGAATCATCGTGACTGTGTTATGATAAATGATTTATTATAGCTCTGTTACATTCTTTTAGTATTTCTATTTTTTTGAATATAAGAAGTTCTTGTGTTGGAAGTTTTCTTCTATAGGCTGTTGGAAGCCCAATCCCCACAACAACCCTTCACATTTCCTCACAAAAGTCTTCCTCCTACTCACCCTTATTACAACTTATTGCCTGAAATTGAATCAAGGCCTCATCTGTTTGTGCATGCCTGGCCTAGTTTCTAAGTTAGAACGATATTTTTCCAAGTTCACTTTCATCCATCACCCTTTATCAACAAATCGTGACATAAACTGATGGGCCTCAGGCTTACTCCTGCTGCAATCCAGGAGTGACTTCTGAAGCCAACAATACTGATAGGTACATAAAACAATATATTAGAGTAAAATATATAATATATGAAATCCTTTAATGATTTGACTAATGCATAATATTGTTTTTCCATCCTACTATACTTCAACTCAATGTCTCTCTGAGCCTTGCTAAAATGGTTATGGGATGCTCTTGGTATTTTTCATTTTTTTGAAGCAACACAACAACTATCATATGTGTTGATGCAAAAGAGAAAATGAGAAAATCCTTTTCATAATTCAGGTTGATGAGAACTGGAGACTCTCCCAAGGCTTCCTTGATCTGCTGGAAAGATTCTTTGGCTTCAACTTTCCACTTGACTTCATGGTCCCTTTTCAACTTGTTGGTAATATGCTTCACCATTTCAACAAAATTGGGGACAAAACTTCTTAGAAATCCTATTTTTCAATTTGTTTGATATTCTCCACCCTTTCTAGGTCTATCTTGACCCCTTACTTGGATATTATATGGCCAATAATTTCCTCCTTCCATAGAAAAATAAGACTTTTTGGGGTTTAAGAACAACCCAAAATTCCTACACTTCACAAAAGTTTTCCTTAAAAGCTTGATGTGATCTTCATATGTCTTGGAAAAAACAGTCATGTCATAATTGTATATGACAATGAAATTGTCTCTCTTACCCATAAAAGAAATGTCTATATCTATTTGAAAAGTTTCTCCTGCATTTATAAAAAAAAAGGCATTTTTTCATACATAAAATTCCCCCAGGGTGTTGTGAAGGTTTTCTTCTCTTTGTCATCTAGGTGCATGGCCACTTGATTGTATCATGAAAAACCATCCATCATGGATATCATGTTTTCCCAAACTAATTTCTATAGTATATGATCCATCTTTGGTAGCAGGTAGTTATCTTTTAAAGAGCATTTATTCAGGTTCTTGAAGTCCACACATAGCCTTATTTCCCCACTCTTATTTCTCATTCGAACTAAATTGGAAACCCATTCAGAGTACCTTAAGGGAATAATAATATAGGAAACTAATAATTTTCTCAGATCTTTCTCAATGGTAGGAAAAATATGAGGTTTAACTTTCTCGGGCTTCTACTTGAAAGGTTTAGTACAAGGTTTGAGGGGTATTCGATGTTGGATGATACTGGTATCATAATTTTTTATGTCCCCGTATATCCATGAAAATACATACATGTAGTCTTTGAATAGATGCATATACTCTGCCCTATGTTCAACAAGAATATTTTTGGACAACTTAATATATTTAGGAACACTTTTAGTCCCAATATTATATTATTTAATGCTATCATCTCTGGGGAGGACAACTTTTTTGAAAGGTACATCATTTCTATCAAACAATTGTTCTAAATGCATCAGTCCTTTGGGAATGAAGATATTCTTAAGATGCAAGACTTTATGCTAAGCCATGTAATTTCTAAATTTACTGATCTCTTCAACTTCCTCCCCAATATCATGTTTGGTGTCTTCTTCATCATTTTAATCAATATGAGTATTTGCAAATTCATCTATCACTTCCATGAACTTTTTGATTTGTTGATCATCTTCAAAAACTTGTTAGTATTTGATATTAGCAAGAATGGAAGGTTTGTATCTCATCTCAATCTCATATTCAAATTGATGGGTGGTTGGTAATTTAAAGGTACTTGAATATTTTTGGATTTGATTGGGCTGACTCGGGTTCTACTTTAGGTTTCCAACAAAACCCTACAAACCATCAGCCCTTCTGGAGACCAGAAGGAAACAACACAAAGTACACATTGAAGTCTCACCCATGATGGATTTATGGGTGAATGAAGGACCCAAATGTCTATAATTGTGGAAAGGATTTTATTGTGGGGATGTTAGACATTTTTTCCTACTTCAAAATATATTGAATATAACATTCTAACACATCATTATATCCATATCTATCGATTTTCATCCATTAAGATTCATTCTACGATAAATATCATAACTATTCTAGTGCACACTACATTTTACTACTAACAGATCTATTCATTTATCATAAACCATAGAAAGACATAAAATAAAAATTCCACAAAGTGACATAATATTTTACCATGGTTCACCCCCCTGGGATACGTCCAAAAAGATTTGGCATTCTTCGCTTCTTTATTATTCTTCATCAAGTTGTGCATTATGTGCATTACATCATAAGTTCATATGAAGTGAAAATGAAGTACACAAGAGGCTTACAATGTCGCACAAAGATACAAAACTTGTGACCTTACCCTCTATTACAATACATGACTTTGTCTCCAAAACTAACCCAAATATCATCTCTCTATTAGCTCACAACTCTCAACTAAAAACTAACGAATAGTAATTGCGACTCATGATTTGTCAAAAACTTTGACCCTCAAGAACTAACTCTCCAAAACTCACCAGACCTCCTCAGATCTTACAATATATATATTTATACTAAAAAAATGGGTTAAAACCTGATACATCAATTAACAAAACCCTAACCATAAGTGGATTAGGTTTTTCCACTTTATAACTTCATGCATGTGATTGATCCACATCCTTCTTCCTTCTATTTATTTTCCAGCTTCCCCATGCTTCTTTTCCTTGTATTTCGGAGCATGTAGTGCAAGGAAAATAGAAAGAGGCGACTGGCACCCTTAGAGCATGTAGTGCATCCTAAAGGGCACGTCGCGTAAGGAAAATGGAAAATGGCGAGTGGCACCCTTGGAGCACGTAGTGCATCCTGAAGGGAACGTCACATTTTTAACTGGTACGTGAATAAACCTAAACGACCTTAGAATGAATGATGTGTCATGTAAGATTTAAAAACAAAATCCCTAATACAAATGTCGCCCAGCCTAGGAAATTAAAATCTAGGTCTAAGTGATAGTTGTCGTAAAAAATAATAATCATATGTAAACATGTAACGAGAAAGGGGTAAGAAATTTAATTAATTTATTAAAATCAAATTATATTGGGGGATTAAAACTTTAAAAGGGAAATGATTGTTTTATCTACTTATGCTAATTAAATTTTATTAATTAAAAAGGAAAAGGGGAAAGAGGTGGTTTTTCTACACTTGCTAATTTGAGTTTTAGATAAAAAGGGAAAAGAGGGAAACTTAAAAGAAATAGGAAACTAAGGGAAAAAGGGGAAACATAAAGAGAAAGGGAAACATAAGGAAAAATATGAATGTCTAACTTAGTAAGGAATCTTGCCTTTAAGAACTTGCTAATTATGAACTCAACTAGGAATTTACTAAAGGCGTAAGTCATTTAAGATGTGTAAGGGAATATTGGAACACCAAGGAGTGATTTTAGGAATGATTTTAGGTGGGTGAGGGAAATATGATTAATTAAATAATTAATAAAATTAATTTCTGGTGCAACTAGGGGGATGGGTGACATGTGTATGGGGGAGGTTTTTTTTTGAATTAAATTAATGGAAAATAAATTAAATGGGAATTTGGGAAAGAAATCACTTAGAAACTCTATAAAAAGGATGGAGGAGGAGGAGTATGGATGGGATCTTTATGCATAAGGTTATGTTGCATAATGTTTGTCTTAACTGACTTATCTTGTGGGAGTTGGGATACTCAGCTCGGGTAACGAGTGGTAGCTCGACCTTGCGAGGCATGCTGGGTGATCATTGTTCTTTGGTTTAGTGTGTGTGGCCCCTTTGTGGCTTAGAGAGCTCATGGGGAAGAAGAGTACCCCTAGCGTTGGTTGGGAGGTACCAGTGAAGTCACATCGGTCGGCAAGCGAGATCTGGACAGAGAGCGCATGGGACAATGACTCGGAGTTGTCGCCTTGGGATACGGTACGCATGCGTTTATTTGAATGGTAGATTATTATTTTTATTGCGCTTTCATTACTGTACTTCTATTGTGTAAATAAAATTGTTTTACTCAACGTTTTTAATCGAGAACTTAAAGTCACCATAGATTTACGATCGCTGCTTTTGAATTGATTTCCGTGGAAACCCAATCCCTGATTGCTATGACTGTTTTGTTTTATTTTATTGATTATTATGAATATATTTTTCTTTATCTTCTATCCTTATCCCTAGATCATCAGTCCATGCCTGAGCAGTCGGCCAGGAGTCGAATTGACGGTCGTCACTTCGATGTTAATAGACCTATAGATTCTAATGCCCTACTTTTTTGTGTGTGGATGATGAGTGAAGGATAACGTTTTCCCAACCATCTACCTTACTTATCTATGCATCTGATTTGATTAAAAATTCGATTTTCTCTGCGTTGTGAAGGACAAACTCTAAGTTATAAAGGCTCAATCTTTGCGTTTTTGGAATGATAAAAACTCTGTGTTTGTGAAATGTCCACATTCCTTTTAATAATATGTCTGTGTTTGATTTTTAAATGATATGGATGCGATTTTCTATATGGTTGTTTTCTTTCAAATCATATTGCTATGTTTATTTTAATAAGTTTTCTGCATTTTATTTTTAAATGAATGGACAACGCTATAATTCTGTTGACAACGATTTATACATATAGGGAGTCTGGGAATTTATATATAGGTATGCGTTTTTATTCTTTATTTCTAAAAACACAATGAACTTGTGCCCCATACAAATGATGGACAACGTTTTATACCTACTCCAAACAAAACAATCTAGACAACGATCTATTTTAAAAGAAAACAATCATATTGTGATGTTAAACAACAACCAGTGTAAGTCTGCGTGTATCTGCGTTAAAATCTATGTTGTGTTTCTGGTATACGTATTTGGGGTAGCGATTTTGTCTCTACCATTTGTATATGCCTTGCCTTTAAATTGTATGCCATGCGATTCATTCAAACATGTGAATTTAATAATTTTTTATACCATGCATTTGCCTAGACTTTCCCTAGGATTATCAATACACAACCAGTGTACTACCCAACCATTCTCCCTTTGCCAAATCTGTTTTACCATTCAACCTTTTCCAAATCCATTTACCATTTCTCTCTTTTCCCAATTCATTTTACCATATTGCCTTTGCCCAATTAGTTCCCCCAAATCAGTTTTGCCATTTTGTTTTTCCCAGAAATGTGAATAGATAGAGTTGAATTTATATCTTAATGTTAGAAAGTCAGCGTTAAAGGGATGTAAGCTTTATGAGATCCTTGTGTTAAACGAGAAGGGACTAGAGAAAGGTCTAGAACACCTTCTTGCGGTGAGAGGGTTTATGGACGTCTTTCCGGAGGAGTTACCTAGGATGTCGCCTGAGAAGGAATTGGAATTTACCATATACCTAAAATCGGGGACTGAACCAATAGAGAGAACACATTATCATATGTCAACCCCGGAGTTACAGGAGTTGAGAATGCAACTGAAGGAGTTGCTGGACCTGGGACTTATACGTCCAAGTGTGTCACCATTGGGTGTGCATGTTATTTTCATACGAAAGAAGGATGGGTTGTGGAGACTCTACATTGACTACCATCAATTGAACAAGGAAATGATCAAGAATCAATATCCGTTGTCGAGGATTGATGATCTGTTTGATTAGATGAAAGGTGCGACGGTGTTTTCCAATATCGACTTGAGATTAGGGTATCACTAGTTACGGATCAAGGAGGATGATGTCCTTAAGACCGCCTTTAAGACAAAGTTTGGACATTATGAGTTTACTGTTTTACCGTTTCGATTGATGAATGCCCCAGGGGTATTTATGAGTTTGATGAATGAGGTGTTCCATGAGTACTTGGACAAGTTCATCCAAGTATTCATTCATGATATTTTTATTTACTCTCGAACAATGGAGGAGAATGACAAGCACTTGCACGTGGTACTACAATGTTTGCGAGAGAACAAATTGTATGGGAAATTGTCTAAATGCTCGTTTTATCAATCAAAGATTCACTACTTAGGGCATGTCATCTTCGAATAAGGTATCGTCGTGGATCCAAAAAAGGTCGAGGCTATTATGGAATGACATGCATCGATGAAAGTCCCGAAAGTCTGTAGATTCATGGGCTTAGCAGGATACTATCGATGGTTCATCGAGGGATTTTCGAAGATAGAAAATATGATCATAGAATTACATAAGAAGAACAAGAAGTTTGTTTGGACCGAGAAATGTGCAGAAGTCTTTTGGAGGCTCAAAGAGATATTGACAATAACACCAATACTAAAGTTCCCTGACATTGACCCAGACTTCTTTGTATGCACTGACGCATCCAAGGAAGGCTTAGGCGGAGTCTTGATGCAAGACGGTCGAGTGATCGCTTACATCTCAAGGAAGTTGAGAAGGTATGAGGAGAACTATGTGACACATGATTTGGATTTGTTAGCCATTGTTTATGCCTTGAGAGTTTGGAGATAATACCTTATTAGACGAAAATTTGAACTAAAAATGAAACACTGTGGACTACAACACATCTTTACATAGAGTGACCTGAATGCATGACAACGACATTGGTCGAAATTTCTTAGTGAGTACAATTTCAAGATCACTTACATAAAAGGAACAGTGAATCGAGTGGCAGATTCATTAAGTCAAAGACCACGCATCTTTTCGGTGTTGCCTCTTAAGACGAATCTACGTGAAAAGATTCTAATTTTACAACGCGACGATGACTGATACAAAGAGGTCAAGGATTTTATCAGACAAAACACAATGATGGTACCAAGATTTGAAGGATTTAAATTGGACGACGATGGATTATTGATATTTAAAAATCAAATTTATGTACCATCGAACGATGAGTTGAGGATTTTGATCCTAAATGATGCTCACAGAGCAGTGTACATGGCTCACCCGGGAGTCACGAAGATGAGGTCGGACCTTAAACCCTTATTATTATGAAAAGGAATGAAGGAAACATAGTCAACTATGTGGCCAAATTTCTAGAATGTAAGCAGGTGAAGGCTGAACATAGACATCTAGCAGGATTAATACAACCACATGTTATTCCAGAATCGAAATGGGAGGTCATTTCAATGAATTCCATTGTTGGATTGCCACTGACGACAAGGAGACATGACTCCATTTTTGTAGTAGTTGACACTCTGATGAAGAGTGCTCATTTTATTCATGTACATATGACGTATCAGGATCCTGACATAGCTATATTTTTCATCAGTGATATTGTGAGGCTACATGGCATGCCCAAGAGGATTATATTCGATCAAGGATCGATGTTTATTGGACGATTTTGGACTAGTTTCCAAGAGGCCTTGGGAACCCAACTTAACTTTAGTACTGCGTATCACCTGGACACATACGGGCAGACTGAATGAACAAACCAAATCTTGGCGGACATGTTGCGTATGTACGTGATGGACCAACATAATCGTTGGGAGGAATTCTTGCCACTGGTAGAATTTTCATATAAGAACAGTTACCAAAGCACCATTAAGATGGTGCCTTTGAGTTGGGATCGGCATGAGGATAGGGTATTGGTGGGACCAGAAGTGATACAAGAAATGGAATATCAAATGAAAACAATAATACAAAGGATCAAAGAAGTGCAGGATAGGAAAAAGAGTTATGTCGATGCGCACCGTGTCGAATATAGTTACAAAGTTGGCGATCAAGTCTTTTTGCGGGTGAAACCGCATAAGAGTTCGATGAAGTTTGGAAAAGGTGATAAAATCTATCCTAGGTTCTTGGGACCTTTTGATATTGTGGAGAAGAAGGAGCCCATGGTCTATCGACTAGCCTTGCCTAATTCTTTGAGGCGTATGCACGATGTTTTTAACGTATCTGTTTTGAGACATTATATTAGTGATCCTACACATGTTATTGACATGAGTTCCCTGCAGGTATCTGATGAGGTTTCGCTCACGACTGAGATGATCTACATCCTGGATCATCACATTCGATATCTATGGTGTCAAACAATAGATCAGGTCAAGGTCCAGTGGGACAACTATAGTCCGCACTTAGTGACCTGGGAGGACGCATGTGATATGTGTCAGCGATTTCCATTTTTGTTTGATAGATAGACTTATGATACTATGATACACATTATTTCAACACTTATATACTGTGAAACTTTGGGACGAAGTTTACACCAATATGGGGTGTATGTAACATCCTGCTCTTGTGCTCACTAAGAAAACTTATTCTTTGAGGACACTTGCTTGCAAGGGATATAGATTATTATTCTATTGGTTGTTTGATTATGATTATGAGGCATTATGGATATTATGATATGTTAATTTGTGTGTTTACATAGACTGGTGTTATTCACTTGGTTCTCTTGAGTGTGAAGGACTTTGGACCTCGAGGATGAAGAGGCATTGATGAAACCCCTTAGACTATGGATTGAGTCAGAGAGTGTACTATTGGGGTTTTATTGTTGTTGATATGAAATATGTACATATTATTAGATGTTATGATGATTGATTATTATTGTTGACATGATTTGCTGATGATTCATGTTGATGATAGATTGCTAACCAGAATCACATGTGGAGTAGAGGGGTCACGCATGACAACCAGAGACTTTGAGTGAGAGGTGTGGAAAACAACTCTTCCACAACCTACTAGAACTCTCTCCGTGGATGGAACTCTAGGTTAACAATTACCTAGTTCGAGAAGACCCATGATGTCATGAGGGAATACTGAGACAGTCGCTCACGATGATTCTAATGGGTGCACAATACGGCAGGGGCCTTATTCCTTAGAGACCCTTAGTCTCCCACAAGATCACCTGGAGGAGTATTTACTCCAGGGGTTTTTGATGTCTACCAAGTTAGTCAAGAGGTGAGTGGAACCCTTGGAGAACGTAATGCATCCTGAAGGGCATGTCGTGCAAGGAAAATAGAAAGAGGTGAGTGGAACCCTTGGAGCACATAGTGCGTCTTGAAGGGCACGTCGTGCAAGGAAAATGGAAAGTGGCGAGCGACACCCTTGGAGCACGTAGTGCATCCTGAAGGGTATGTCACATTTTTAATTGGTAGGTGAATAAACCTAGACGGCCTTAGAATGAATCAGGTGTCATGTAAGATTTAAAAACAATTTTCCCTAATAAAAATGTTGCCCAACCTAGGAAATTAAAATCTAGGTCTAAGTGACACTTGTGGTAAATAATAATAATCATAGTTAAACATGTAACGAAAAGGGGGTAAGAAATTCAATTAATTTATTAAAATCAAATTATATTGGGGGATTAAAATTTTAAAAGGGATATGATTGTTTTATATACTTATGATAATTAAATTTTATTAATTAAAAAGGAAAAGGGGAAAGAGGTGGTTTTTCTATACTTGCTAATTTGAGTTTTAGTTAAAAAGGGAAAAGAGAGAAACTTAAAATAAATAAGAAACTAAGGGAAAAAGGGGAAACATAAAGAAAAAGGGAAACGTAAGGAAAAAGATGAATGTCTAACTTAGTAAGGAATCTTGCTTTTAAGAACTTGCTAATTATGAACTCAACTAGGAATTTAGTAAAGGCGTAAGTCATTTAAGATGTGTAAGGGAATATTGGGACACCAAGGAGTGATTTTAGGAATGATTTTAGGTGGGTGATGGAAATAGGAGTAATTAAATAATTAATGAAATTAATTTCTGGTGCAACTAGGGGGATGGATGACATGTGTAAAGGGGAGGTTTTTTCTGAATTAAATTAATGAATAATAAATTAAATGGGAATTTGGGAAACAATTCACTTAGAAACTCTATAAAAAGGATGGAGGAGGAGGAGTATGGATGGGATATTTATGCGTAATGTTACGCGGCAGAATTTTTGTCCTGAATGACTTATCTTGTGGGAGTTGGGATCCTCAGCTCTAGTAACGAGTGGTAGCTCAACCTTGCGAGGTGATTTGGGTGGTAGTTGTTCTTTGGTTTAGTGTGCATGTCCCCTTTGCGGCTCAGGGGGCTCACGGGGAAGAAGAGTACCCCTAGCGTTGGCTGGGAGGTACTGGTGAAGTCACATCGGTCGGAAAGCGGGAGCTGGACGGAGTGCACGCGGGACAATGACTCGGAGTTGTTGCCTTGGGCTACGGTACACATGCGTTTATTTGAATGGTAGATTATTATTGTTCTTACACTTTCATTATTGTACTTCTATTGTGTAAATAAATGTGTTTTACTCAAAATTTTTAATCGAGAACTTAAATTCATCATAGCTTTACACTTGTTGCTTTTGAATTGATTTCCTTGGCAACCCAATCCCTGATTGCTATGACTGTTCTATTTTATTTTATTGATTATTATGAAGGGATTGTGCTTCATCTTCCATCATTATCCCTAGATCATCAATCCATGCCTGAGCAGTCAGTCGTGAACCGAATCGACGGTCGTCACTTCGGTGTTAATAGACCTATAGATTCTAATGCCCTGTTGTTCTGTGCATGGATGATGAGAAAAGGATAAGGTTTTCCCAGCCATCTACCTTACTTATCTTTACGCATGACTTGATTTAAAATCTGATTTTCTCTGCGTTGTGAAGGACAACCTCTGAGTTGTGAAGGCCCAATCTACGCATTTTTGGAATGATAAAAACTCTGCATTTGTGAAATGTCCGCGTTCCTTTTAATAATATGTCTGTGTTTGATTTTTAAATGATATGGCTGCGATTTTCTATATGGTTGTGTTCTTTCAAATGGGATTGTTGTGTTTCTTTTAATAAGTTTTCTGCATTTTATTTTTAAGTGAATGGATAGCTCTATCATTCTGTTGACAACGATTTATACATATAAGGAGTCTGTGAATTTATATATAGGTATGCATTTTTATTCTTTAATGATAAAAACACAGTGAACTTGTGCCCCATACAAATGTTGGACAACGTTTTAGACCTGCTCCAAAAGCACCAATCTAGATAACGATCTATTTTAAAAGACAACAATCCTATTGTGATGTTAAATGACAGCCAATATAAGTCCGTGTGTATTTTCATTACAATCTATGTTGTGTATGTGGTATACATATTTGGGTCAATGATTTTGTCTCTACCATTTGTATATGCCTTTCCTTTAAATTGTATGCCATGCGATTCATTCAAACTTGCAAATTTAATAATTGTTTATACCATGCATTTGCCCAGACTTTCCCTGCGATTATCAATACACAACCAGTGTACTACCCAACCATTCGCCCTTTGCCCAATCCATTTTACCATTCTCCCTTTTCCCAATACATTTTACCATTTCTCCCTTTTCCCAATTCGTTTTACCATCTTTCCTTTCTAAAATTCGTTCCCCCAAATCGGTTTTTCCATTTCGTTTTTCCCAGAAATGTGAATAGATAGAGTTGAATTTATATCTCAATATTAGACAATCAGCGTTGAAAATACGTATCTAATAGACAACGATTATTTTCTTGTTGTTATGTATGACAACGAGTTACACATAGCTGATAGCGAATTTATATATCAGTGTTTTATTTTTATGACATAAACTAATACACCTGCATTATTATATCTCAACGAAGTATATATCTGAGTTACCATGCTTCTGGATTATATATCTACGTTTTGTGACAAGGATTATATGTCGACATTATTACATATCAGAGTTATCGTGTATCAACCATTATTTATATATGGGTTATCACATAACAACCATTTAATATTGTGGATTGCCACATCTTGGATAGCGTTTAATATAGGTGACAACTTACACAAATATTGACGACGATTTTCTATGTTGATGACAATGATATATGATGATCATGATTTATGATGACAGTCATTTTATATGATGATAGTAATATTACTAAACATATTTATATAGAAGCGATATATAACGATAGAAAATTTATTATATATTCGTTTCAGTTTATAGGACAACAATTTTATTAATTAATATCACTTTGATTGACAGAAAAAAAAAAATGCCGACGATTTTACAATAGGTATGTCTGCTCTATTGAAATAAAAATGACTTATATAACTGTAAATTATATTTTAAATACTCTGTACTCACCAAACAATCTCATTATATTTCCGTTATCTCTATGCACATTTTCCATCCTTGTATTTGTACACAATCAAACTTTAAAACTAAACACATTCACCTGTCAATAACGAATGTGAATCTATTCTTCCTCGTGAGCATTGTGCTTGGACCCTATAACTTATAGGGAAAATCAATATTCTGACTGATATCTATTTCGGGCATATTTTGGGCATAACGTAGATGACTCGTGCCACATAGAAAAAAACGTGAAGCCAGCATAAAACTCTCAACACTTCTTAACTTCTATCACAGTTGAGAAAAGGATGAACATGATACTGATATGGAGCCATCAGTGCTAGGTCTTCAGAGTCACTGGGATGCTGCATATGCAGATGATTTAGAAAACTTTCATGAGCATGGCCATGTTGGTGAAATTTGGTTTGGAGTTGAGGTCATGAAGTCTGTTGCTACTTGGACAGTAAGACTATGCTCAAGTCTTAAGCAGGGCCATAATATAGATCAAGAAGGTGTCACTAACATAAAGTTAGAGGAGGAAAATTTAGAGGCAACAACTAAAGAGATAGCAAGTTGGAGTGTCCTTGATATTGGAAATGGGAATGAACTATTCCTTCAAGCACTTGCAAAGCAAAGATTTTCAGACTTGATTGGAATGGATTATAGTGAAGCGGCAGTGGAATTGGCTAAAAATCTTGTTGTTCGGGATGGATTTACCAGTATCAACTTCTTGGCAGATGATATATTGGAGTCCAAACTACAGAGGTAGTTTAGATTTATCAATGATAAAGGGACTTTAGATTGGATTTCATCCTAATGGTGCAGTTAAAAGGATTATTTATTGGGGTTCTGTTTCAAAGCTCATAGCTCCTGGTGGTTTACTGGTGATTACCTCCTATAACAGTACAAAGGATGAACTTATTGAAGAACTGAATAGCTACCGAGAAAGTTTAATTGATGGCAATTCCAATTGAGAAGTGCTAGAATTCTCAGCCTCCTTGGCATCAAATAATGCTCCACAGCCTTTGTTCCACTATCTTGATCATGTTCGGACATACCCAACTTTTACTTTTGGAGTTGTTATGAGTTTGCATATTCAGGCCTTTTTACCTTCGCATTTTCTATCATGCTTCATCAAAACTTAGCCCGGAGGCCAAATTTACGCTCCTACGCTCCAATGCTCCAACTCCACGCAATCTACATCAACAAAAACACAAGGCATGTTGGGGGTTAGCACCCAACATCAACAACACATAATCCAAAGTCCAACATACAATCGCCAACACATATGGAGGAGGAAACACCAAAATTAGGCTCTCGACCTTATGCAGGCTTATTTAAATAATTTTATTGAAATTTCCAACAAAATGTTAGGCTCGAGGGCCAAGTTTTAGCTCCAAATACAACGCTCCATGCAACGTAGATACAACACCAAGTCAATACAATACATACAAGCGACAATGCCGAACACAAGGGATAGCCTCGGGCTCACATCATCGATTATATATTGTAATCGTGTGTATATTTAAACTCTGAAGAATTCTCTTCCTCCGCTGATGTGGAACTAATCTCCAAAATATAAAATATAAAATAGAGCAAGATTCAACCTCATGCTAGGTGCCAAAGCTGATGTGCGGGTGTCTAAAATATTAACCAGGTGTCAAGGGTGGTGTCTATGGTAAGATATTCAACGCTGATTACTTTCTGTTCGGCCGTGTATCTTCTATCCTACGCCATTTAAACACACAGTGCATGATTTCAAACGTTTATGTGTCTAACTGCCAGTTCGCTAGGGTTTATGCTTGTGCATTGGATGGTGATGTCGGACTATAAAACATCCAAGTATTGCCAATCCTATCTGAACAATAATATGGATGATTGTCAAATGTTTAACAAAAATCTGCCAGATGTTTAGTGTTTTGATTTCATAGTGATTAATTTGGGGTAACAGGGCAACATATACCTGAGCGTGATTGTCTCTGTCATGAAAGTTGTTCATAGGCATCTATAGAAAGGCATTTACATCAATGAGATAAACATCCACAAAGAAATAGGTAGTAGTTTCCACACGAGGTGCCACAAAGAGGAGAGTCCGTGAGGGGCATCATGTTTTGTCTTCGTGTCGATGGAGTCGAAGATTGAAGGACCATCATCTATACAAAATTCCAATTGTCAACAAACAAATCTGAACCGTGAGCTTCCAGATGGAAAGGATCGTTGGTGATCAAGGTTAAAATTTCAAGGCAAGCTCAACAAATGAAATGATTGAAGGATTTTAATCAGGGATATGTGGAACAAATTCAACATTTAGAAGTAGAATATATGGAGGTAGAGTATTCAAAATCACCTCAAGAATGGTCAAAATTAACCTTAGATTTTAAGAAACATATTCATGAAATCCAAATCTTCTCAAATCTTGGTGGTCGAACAAATCAAGATCACAAAAAAATAGTTAGATCCACATTTTTAGTGATCAGTATAATATTTTGGGCATTTAATTCAGCAATAGAAGGATACTTGGCAACAATGAATCATCAATTAAAGCCAATTCCAGATTTGTAGCAGTGACACGAGATTGAGATAAAATCAAATTGGTCCATATCTTGACCAAATTAAGACAAAAAAGGGAAAAGAACTGAGAATACATCAAGCCTATTTGATCTTCCTGACAGCAAGCAACAAAAAATGATATAGGGCCCAGATTTTATGGCAAAGATCCCCCAACAACTCAACATTCATTTCCAGCAGTTCCAAAATTCAAGAGACCTATCAAACTTCCTCAAATTAGTTGTTATTTATATTTTTATTTGATTTTGTTTCCGGAAGGCTAGAAAAACTGTTTACATTGTAAAGCATATATATTTTATATGAAAGGGGGGGATTTTGGAGGGTTCTACCTGAAGGGTGTAATTTTCTTTGCTGGACTGGGGTCCTTTCTTTTCCAGGAGTATGTTCTGTAATCTTTAGATGACCGATCAGTAAGAGACAAACTGTTGACATGATTCTTGTGTCAAGGTGTTGGTGGCGTTTCCTCTCTCTGTTAAGTATTTTTCCTGTTATCTTTTCACTTGTTTTCAATTCTTATTGTCAAAGGATAGTAATAGAGCATAATTTATTGGTGAAATACTCTGCATCTGGTTCTTGATGATCTCTATGTTCTCTTCTAAAAGCTCAGTTAAGGAATTCTTAGCTTCTCCTTTGCTTGGCTTTTTTCTCCCCTATTTCTTCCTCAAATCGACACCATTCAAACTTAATTCGATCCAACATTTCCACTACCTTTCCCTGTGTAAGAGATTTGTCTATATCTAAGAGTGAATCACATATTTAAGCGCAGACCCAATTTGCCCAATGGCCCTCCTTGTTGTCCCAAACCAACCATTTAAAAACCAAAAACCCTGATCCCTCACAACTAGCCTAATATCCTATTTCAAACCAAGCTAAATCGTACAGAGAGATCCCTCTCTGAGTCTTGGAGGGCTAGATCCAATATTTCAAGTGGTTGAAACAGTTACCTCCATCAATTTCTTCTTCAGCCGAGAAATTACAGAGCATTAACACATTGCATGTTTTTACTTTACTTGGAACTTATGAATCGTTAAAGAGTGGATGGAGATAAAGTCAATTCATAGTACAAGGATGGATATTTTATAGATTGATAATGCATTGATTGACAATAATTATTTGATAGTGATTTTATAAATTGTATGACAACGATTGTTGAAAGCAATCCTGTACATATTGATAATGATTTCCATAAATGATTATTGAATGATAGCATGTTTTGTTTACAACCATTATTAATATTTTATCAATGGATTCATCCAAAGACTTGTTAATTTAGACAACATTAATAGACAACAATGTCGAATAGTTAATATGCAGCGTAAGATCACTTTTAAATGTTTAGTAGTTCAGTTACTTTAATGGACAGTGTACATTTGCTGACAAGCGTATTTGATTTTTGTTGAGTGCTTGTAATAGTTCACACTTGATAACATTTATGAAAATAGTAAAATTAAAATAGTTTACCCTTTGCACCTAGACATATTTATTAACAAATAATGGTTTATGGGTTGTTGGCGAAGTCGTTTGATAGCTGGCACAATTTTAAGTTGAATGATGTCACCTGGCGTCTTGTTGTCTTGTGGCTGCGGTGCATGGGTATAGTCTTCCTATCAGTTAATCTCTCTCGTAGAATGTGGACTTGTTGTGGGTTAAGGGTCCAGTTAAATATGTTGCTCCATGGTTACAGTCATGCCCACCGCCTGGTGACATCATGATTCCAAATTAGGGGACCATTACGTGCCCAGATGGATGGAGGCGAACGATAACCTAGCGGGAGTCTGTGCTTCTCGCTGTGGGCGTTTTTTGTTGTAATTGTTGTTGGTACTAGTTTGTGTAATGCCTCTCTACTTTTGGTTGCACTCCGTGGAGGTATCTAGTTACTGGGCGTCAAAGCCATTGTGTCAGGTTTTTGATCTTGTCATTTATCCTGTAGGCTTCGTCTTGCTTCTGTCCGGTGGGTAGTCATTCTTTTCTGTCCTGGATTATCACATGTTTCATCCAGGCGCCTGATGTGCTAGTATGCTAAGTCATTGTTGTCTGTTTCCTGATCTGCATGCGGTTTGTTCATCGTCAAGTTGCGATGTTTAACTACTTTTGGTTTTTTCCTTCCTGTTTATCAAAAAAAAAATTGCATCTACGTTGCATCGCAAGTAGTTGAGGAAGGGGGTCATTACATACTTCTCCTCATATATACTCTTTAATTATCCCTTCAAGTTCTTCAATTCTTGTTCACTCTTCAGCGTGTCTAATATATTCAATAGTTTATACCTCTCCTTGAGTTCCTACACTGCAATATTTACTCCTTTCATTTCCAACTCCTACAGTTTCTCATCCTCTTGTAGGCTCATCCATAACTACACGCTTCTATTATAGAGATTTATGAATTCCTGGATCATCTACGTAATGTTTTGTGAATGGCCTATGGCCTCATGTTTCCTTTATTTTATGACCTCTTGTGGAGTGCTAGGTGCTGCTAGGAGGTCTGCCAACTCTATACTATGCACCCTGTAAGCCTCTACAGCCGACACTATCATTTCAATATTCTCCTCTGTTGGTATGTTCCCTTCCCATGCACTTTCAGGAATCATTTTGAACACTTCTTATATGTGTTTCTCTATCCATTCAATGTGCTTCCTCGATTCAACCCTCTCAACCTGCACTCGGTTGATTGTTATATTGAATGTGTCACTTACTTTCTTAGCCAATTGTAAATTTGTCACATCTTCTTGGGCCCTTGATCAAATCTCCTACGCGACACTAAATTGAAGTTTATACAACACCTTCGTTGGAACCTTGGGAAGTGCCAAATCCAAGTGATCTATGTCCTTCAATTTATTTTGCATTGTCTCCTCATCAACCTGCAACATGTCCTGAGTGATACAAAAAGTTTCATGCCCCAACGCTATGATATGGACCATCTCATGTTCTGGATCTATCTTTTCCTGAGAAGTCTGTTGTTGTTGCACCTATTGTTTCTATTGTGTTGTAGTAATCTGTAGTTGTTCCAATGTTTCCTTAACCTATATCATTTTCTTTATTATCTCTTCCCTTTTATTTTTAGCATCATCCAACGCCTCTACTGCACGACCCTGCACTTTCTTGGGGACTAAGTCAACATCATCTTCTGTCAGTGTTAGTTCAGGAATGCTCTTATGCACCTTCATCTTCTTGTGTTTTCCTCTTTCCTGTATTATTGTCCTCTTCATGGGCACTGTCTCTGTCTTCACTGTTGTCCCTAGGATGTCCATTTCTAGTAGATATCCTCCTCATAGTTCCTCCTATGTAGGAACATTATTATTCTTCTATGCTCCTCCATTTTTTACTTCTACGCGTTCCTTATCTTGTGTTGAATTCTTCAGAATAGGGTTCTTATTACTTGGATTCCTAACTGTTGTGATACCCCCTATTTATTTCATTCACATTGTTTCCTTCCTTGTATTGGTTGTTGTACTATTTGACTTTTGCGAAGGGACAACTTATACTTTTTCTTACCTTTTGATGCCTTCTTGGAAGTTACTGGTACCGTTCATTCTTCAGGTTAGTCTTTCACGGCCCACTGCACTTCTTCTGCTATCACACAATATCTTAGTTGTAGCCACTCCTTATTGGGATCCATTTTCCCTAGATCCACATGTTGTGTCTGTAATCCTTAAAGTTAGCTATTATTTGATGTGCTTCCACCACTTTTGGTGGTATCCTCCATGTATTGTTTATATTTTCCTGCATCTCGTCATAATACATGGAAAATATACTAGAGTTTTCCTTCTGTTTTTTTTCATCTGAAGTGTGCCATAAAGTTGTATACTTAGTTGTGTGACCCTTTCCCGACCTTGGGTAAAATCCATTATATTTAGGTTCTCCCCAACTGTAACACCCCCAGGTTTTGAACCCCCATTTTAAATAATGTGTTGTTACAATGATGAGAGGCTTGAGTGCCAAAACAATTATTAAAGGGCCAATATGCCCAATAAATGTAATGCTTTGATCATTATTAATAATAAACACATCACTAGCTACTAGACAGACAAGGACTAGAGATATAGTGGGCTATGATTCCACAAGAAAGGGGGATTGAGGGGTTAAATTTTTATTCCTATGTTAATTACCCTTTTGCCTAAGGGAGGGGATCGATTACATGAGATTCTTGGGGAAGGCCAGAAGGTTCTTGATTTCCCACAAAAATACTTAAACCCATCCCTATCTAATTGTGGGGTTGGTCATTAGCTCGTCCGCTCCTTCACTTCTGCATTCGTACCATTCTTTCTCTCATGCCCTTTCATGCACTCACTCACCCATTCATTGATCCATCCCTACTTGCATCTTGGTTGGGTAAAGGGAAAGGAACTGTTGAATATTATCCATGGGATAGTTGGTTGTAATGGTCGTTGGTGCAATCCAGCCATGACTTGGGGCCTGCATGTCTGAGATGCATTGGCTTGTGCCCCATTTTGCTCACAACTACTAGTCCTGAAAGTTCCAACATTGATATTCTAGACCAGCTTTGATGGAGGCCCTGGAAAAAGGAGAAGGAATGTCTGCGGGACTGCATGGCAAAGAAGGGTGGAGGCCCATTCTCTTGGGTGGTACAGGTTGGGTGGAAGAGAGCTGGGAACTTGGATTGTTGTGGGTGCTGGGAAACCTATGATATCTTGAGAGATGACTGGTTTGGGAACCCAAGTACACTTTGGAACCTTCTTTGTGGATTCACGGCCCTTGCTCGGGGGTGACACTGCTGTTGAGATTTGGAGTAGTGGTGTTTATGATTGGGTGGAACGTCCTTGGTCTATAGCCAGTTGGTGTCACCTTTTTATAAAGATAAGTGCTCTCTGTTGTGATATTATTATATGTGTATGAATGTATTCCATTGTGTATTTTAATTATTGTTTAACTAAATCTTATATTATGCATGATTGTTGGATATTGTTGTGCATGTCATTAAATCTTTTATCTTATGCATCCTTATTAAATAAAGAAGGTACTAGTAAGAGTACGAAGTCCAAGGATGGGCTTGATGGTAGCATACCCCAGCCCGTGGGTGGCTGGGGATGTTATAGTTTGTTATCAGAGCTTCTAGTTGAAACACCAAGCTGGTATGGGCCGGGTCTGTTGGTAAGAGTCTCGTGGTTACAGATCGAAATTTGACCATGGAGTTGTAAATATCAGGAGGAATGGCATTGCAGAATCTACATAGGAGTTAGATCATCGAAGACTCATTGTAAGGGGTTCGAAGGATCGTGACTGTCCCCTTTGAATTTTGGAGCGATCACCACTATAGGATCGGGAGAGATTTGAGATCATTGGATCAGAGGACAGGTGAACAATGGTCATCCAATAAAAAGGAATCAAGGGTTAAGGTCACCACCGTCACATCCCATTGGAGAGAGAGATCAATGGAAAATCGACATTGCGGGGAACCAAGTTGTACGGGAGATAATTTCTCAAGGAGGTCTCTCAATCCAAACCATGGTTTCACCGAGGGGTTACATGTTAGCATCAGAAGAATTGTAGGCCGAAAAGCGGGTTACTCCAAACCACTGATGCTTGCCCCCGCAAATTGAAAGGTAGTAAGTGATGTGACATATTAGGTCTCAAACATCGAAACTCTGTATATCCAAAGTTGTTTGGGTCCATACATCATCAAGGAGAGATAGGTGGTGTGAGATACACAACTCCAGAAGTTTGTGGATGAGGAGGAGGTGACATAGCTGAAGTAGATCCTGACCATTTATCACCAAGAGGTACATGTCAGCAGATCAATAACTCTGGAGAAATTTGTTCGAGAGGTTTTCAGTTCAGATTTGAAACTCCCTAAGCTCGGAGAGCTAGAGAGCCAAAGTAAATCTTGATCATCCGATCATCCGAAATAGATATCAGTTGCCAGATCGTTCGTAGTAAATCTCAAGCGTCGGATCGTCTGAGGTGAATCTGGGTTGTTTGATCTAGAAGAGGCATGGTTTAAATATTTGGATTTCAAGTGAAGGCCCGAAGTAAGCCTCAATCATACGATTCAATAGGACATGTGACATAATCTCATGTACTTCGAGGAGGTTTGAAGTTTGAGATTCTGAAAATCAAAGACCCGAAAGGATCTCAGCCATTGATATGCTGAGAGCCACGCGTCACTAGATCCAAGGCTTCAGATAAAATCCAGTGGGGCCAGATAAGTTTTGAAATATGATTTTTCTAAAGTATAAAGACCAAAGTGAATATTAGTCGTCTGATCCAGGAGGACACATGGTGACAGATTGGCCAATTCGGGAATTCAAAGATCAGAAGAATTGGAAGTGTGCTAGTATGGAAACTCCCAAAGTCCCGAAGCCCGAAACGTTGAAGTGATGGGGCACGATGATGTCACCTGGAAGTGATGTGGATCTTGGAATTCCCGAAGTGAGGTGGTTTGCGGACGTCACCTGGGATGACATGGACACATGGGATGACATGGACACATGGGATGTGTTTCATGTGTCATTAAGTTTTGGGCATTTGGAGTATTGAAAATTTAGTTAGAACATGACACATGCCACCCGCCTGATTGGGCCACATGTTAGATTTCGGTATTTCGCCACATGGTGACAGATCATGCATTCTGGAGACCAAGAACTCTAGTGGTGAAAGATGTGATAGGTTGCGTTGGGTTGAAAAATATCGAAGGCTCGAAGGTCAAAGTACATATCGACCGTTGATTCCAGAAGACACACGTCGAAGGATCGTCGACTATGGGTGAATGCACTCTAGGAGAAAGTGCAGGAGGAAGGTTTTGAAACTTTCGAAGCCCGAAGAGCCAAAGAGATTCACAACAGTTGATCTGTGGGAGGATACCCGTCGGCAGATCATGAAATATGGGTAAAAGCGTTCCGGGAGGCGGCAAGCGAGGAAAGTTGAGACACCTGAAGCGCGGAGTCCTGAAGTGGATCTTGATCGTTGATCGTGAAAAAGGATGAGGATTGTTTATCCGGTCCTGGATGAAAGTTACAAAGTCTTGAAGCTCTGTACAAGCACCTTTTTAGCTAAGCGCAGGGTCATGGCCATGTTCATATGAATATTGAGAGCCGAGGGAAGGAGGGCCAAGGGCCAAATTTGTGGTATTTGAGACAGAAAAGTGCTAAGTAAGGATTTAGCTGTGGTTTCTAGTCATTGTCACTTGGAAAGGTGGTTTGAAGGAAGCACCTGCACAGGATAAAATTATGTGTTAGCCAAGGATAATATGACACTGTTATTTTCGGAGAATGGGGATATGATCTCCATGAACAAAAAAAGAATGATACCTTTAGCATGGTTTGGAAATTTTGTTTATCATATGCATAATTCTAAAAAAATGGCTACTTGCACATTTTTCAGAATTAAGGGGTTTAAACACATCAACTTAGGATGCGTATTGAGGAAATGGAAGAAGGCAAGGGAGCCTCCAGTCATGATAAGGAGGCCGAAGGCCAGAATACCAGAGTTGGTAATGCAGAGACAAAGTCCAATGGATGTAAGGGAAAAGGAGAGCAGGAAATGTTAATAGAAATGGTAAGAAGACTGAAGATGGAAGTGTAGAGCTACAAAGAAGACAATGAGAGACTGATGAGAGAGAAAAGTCAGATAAATGCTTGAGTGTTGCAGATCATAAATCAGTTGCAGATACAAACAAAGAAGGGATCAAAATCAATACAAGAAGAAGAAGGAATGTGCCATGACGGAAGGGTTGATCATGGAAGAGTTGGGTATTCTAGAAGTGCCAGCAGAGCTCATGGACACCACCCACCTCCTTACTCAGAAGGAAAGTTTTATGCATCGAAAGATCTCGCAAGCAGTCCAGAGGTGTTTCATGTTAAACAACAAAGAAGAAAACAAGAGGTAGATAGTTTTCAAGGAGAGTTGAGGAAGCTCAAGCCACCTTCCTTTGATGGTGAAAGAGAAATGGAATATGATTCCGAAGCATGGTTTCTTAGACTCCAGACATATTTTTAGTTCCATAACTATTCATCAAATATGGAAGCCAGGATTTCCACCTACCATTTACACGGGAAAGATGCAATGTGGTGGGACCAACATAAGCAAGTGGAACATGTTAATGAAATTAGGATCACTTGGAAGTAGTTCAAGAAGTACTACCAGAATGACTACCTCTCAGAGAATTTCTATGACAAGAAAATGCAGGAGTTATTTGAAATCAGGTTGGGAAGCATGACTATGGCAGAGTACGAGAAGAAGTTCTTAGGATTGTTAAAGTATGTCAGGTTCATTGGTCATGAGAAATTGAAAATACACAGATTTCTAAGTGGACTACCAACCTTTTATAAGGAAACGATCAAGTATGATGAGCCCAAGACCTTGATTGAAGCCATCAGGAAGGCTAAATACATGTATGAGCAAGGCCAAGGAAGAGAATCTATGTAGAAATCTTTGACGGAAAAGAAGAATGAGAAGTCCAATCAAAGGAGGAAAGGATTCAAACCTTCCTTAAACAGGAATGAGCCTAATAGAAATTGTCAAGATCAATATGCTAAGAGGGATTTCGAGAAAGAAGATTCCTTGGGAAAAAGGGGAATAACACCAATCCAATGTTGGGGATGCAAGGAAGATCACCTGTATAAGGATTTCCCACACAGAAATGACAGAGTGAAGACTATTCACAACATCCAAGAGGCTACAACAGTCGAATATATGGGAAGAATCTATGCATCTTTAGATGATCGACAAGTAGATTACCAGTCCAATATGATCGATGTGGAAGGTAAGATCATAAATCAACCTATTGATATTTTGATTGATTCAAGAGAAAGTCATTGTTACATTGATCCTAATATAGTGCATAGACTACATTTGGAGAAAAGTAAACTTGGAAAAGAAAGTTTGGTTCAGTTAGCCACTGGAACCAAAAGAAGAATCCATGATATGGTCAAAATTTGTTCCATAAGTCTTGATGGCGTGAATAGTAGTATTGATCTAAATATCATACCATTGGGGTATCATGATATTTTTATTGGAATGGATTGGTTGGACAAGCATCATGTTGTCCTAGATTTTCATAACAAGACATTTACATGTCTTGATGGAAATGAAAAATAGAGCACCGTGAAAGGAGTACCAAGACCCATCTCAATAAGGGAGATTTCAGCCTTACAACTAAAAATATGCTTTAGGAAAGGATGTCAAATGTATGCATATCATGTGGAAGAGAAAAAAAATACAAAGGGGCCAAGCCTCAAAGATATCAATTGATTTAGTGCCAGGATCTACCCCATTGTAAAAAACACCTTACAGAATGAGCACACCAGAGTTAAAACAATTACAAATTAAGTTGGAGGAATTGTTGAAGAAAGGGTACATACATCCAAGTGTTTCACCTTGGGGAGCACTAGTACTTTTCTTCAAAAGGAAAGATGGAAGCTTGAGGATGTGTATTGAATTTTGAAAACTGAACAAGTGAACTATAAAGAACAAGTATCGTCTAACCCAAATTGATAACCTCTTTGATTAGCTAAGAGGAGAAAATATGTTATCAAAGATTAACCAGAGGGAAGGATACCATCAGGTAAGAATCAAGGAAGAAGACATTCGTAAGACAATATTTAGGACTAGGTATGGGCATTATGAATTTGTAGCGGTGCCATTTGGACTGACCAATGCACCAACTGTCTTCATGTGCTTAATGAACGACATATTCAGAAATTATTTGGATAAGTTTGTCATAGTATTACTGAATGATATACTTATCTATTCTAAGTCTAAAGAGGAGCATGGACATCACTTAAGACTAGTGTTGCAAGTACTGAGAGAACATCAGTTGTATTGTAAGTTGAGTAAGTGTTATTTTTATCAAAATTAGATCCATTAATTGGGACACATTATTTTAGAGTAGCGCATAGAAGTAGATACATAGAATATCAAATCCATTAGAGGATGGCCAACACCCATAAATGTGTCAGACGTCAAATAGTTTATGGGATTAGCTGGCTACTACATAACGTTTAAAGTAGGGTTCTCTAAGATTGATCATCCCATCACTTCTTTTCAAAATAAGGGAACTAAATTTGAATGGACACTCAAGTGTGAAAATAATTTTAATCTATTGAAGGAATTACTTACTAGGGCACCTGTGTTAAATATTGTTGACCCAAATGAAAGTTTTACGGCATGTATAGACGCATGTAAGGAAGGACTTGGGGGAGTCCTTGCGCAAAATGGACATGTCATTGGATATGAGTCCAAAAGGCTTAATAAACATGAGAGGAACTATACCATGCATGACTTGGAACTTGCTGCCATTGTTTATGCCTTGAGGATGTGGAGGCATTATCTCATGGGGAAGAAATTTGAATTAAGGACAGACCACATTGGCCTGAAGTATATTTTTGAAAAATCAACATTGAATGCCAAGAAAACATGATGGCTAGAAATTTTAAGTGAATATGACTTTGATATCAAGCATATAAAGGGAAAGGAGAATAAATTTGTCGATTTACTTAGTAGAAGAGTGCATATCATGCATGCTAATATTGTTAGTATGCATCAACCAGACTTGAAGAGCATACTTTTAGATGGTCTTGTTATAGATCAACATTACCTACAAGTAAAGGAAATCTTACAACAAGGAGATGCACAACATAAAATAAAGGAGTATGAGATAAAGGAAGACGGATTACTCATGCATAAAAATAGAATCTATGTTCCTAGTTCTGGAGAATTGAGGAATTTGGTACTGAAGGAAATGCATGATGTTCCTTATGCTAGACATCCTGGTTAGAAAAAAACAATTACAGCAGTAAGAAGCTAGTTCTTTTGGCCGGGAATGAAGAATGATGTTGTTGATTACATCACTCAATGTATGGAATTTCAGAAGGTGAAGGCTGAGCATAGGCACCCAACGAGTTTTCTGCAGCCCTTGCCAATCCCAAAGAAGAAATGGGAAGTTATCACCATGGATTTCATCACAGGATTACCTAGAACGAATAAGCAACATGATTCAATCACGGTGGTGGTTGAAAAACTAACAAAGGTTGCTCATTTTGTTCCTATGAAGACAACACATACAATGGCTAATATTGCAGAAATTTTCATGAAAGAAATTGCTAGGTTTCATGGGATACATAGGAAAATCATCTTGGACAGATAAATGAATTTTACCTCCAATTTATGGAGGGGATTGTTTAAAGTATTTGGTAAAAATCTAAACTTTAGCATAACATATCATCCCCAGACAGATGGGAAAACAAAGAGGGTCAATCGAATAATTGAAGACATGTTGAGAATGTATGTGATGGATAAGCCATCTAAGTGGGAAGATTACTTACACTTGGTTGAGGTTGCATATAATAATGGGTATCAAGATTCATTGGGAATGATCCCATTTGAAGCCTTGTATGGTAGGAAATGTGATACTCCAGTAAGTTGGGACAACCCAACAGATAGAGTGGTAATTGGGTTGGAGTTTCTCAAGGACATGGAAGACTAGGTGGTCAGGATCAAGAAGAATTTAAAGGCAGCTTAGGATAGACAGAAAGTTTATGCAGACAAGAATAGGACAGCTAGATAATTTAAAGTATGGGAGCATGTACTTTTGAAAGGGAAGCCTAAGAAAATCTCTTTGAAATTGGGTAGTTTTACAAAGTTGGCAACCTGATTCTGTGGTCCATTTTAAATATTGGACAAAATAGGTCCAGTTGCATACATGCTTGCATTGCTTGCTTCCATGAATGTGCATAATGCATTTCATGTTTCTTTACTGAATAAATATGTACATTATCATAACCATGTTATTGATTGGCATCTGATTCAGGTAGAGACAGAGGGAGATTTTCAGGTCCAACCAGTGTGGGTATTGGACACAAAAGTCAAAATGCTCCGGAATCAAGTTATAAAGTTGGTAAAATTTCAGTGGACCTTCTATGATCCTGAAGATGCTACTTGGCAGGATGAAGATGCCATGTGGGCAGAGTACCCACAACGTTTTGAATAAATTTGAGATTTTGATCTCTATTTTGTATATGCACTGAGGACAGTGCCAAAATAAGGGGGAGGGGATGTAACACCCCAGGTTTTGAACCCCCATTTTAAATAATGTATTGTTATAATGCTGAGAGGCCTGAGTGCCCAAACAATTACTAAAGGGCTAGTATGCCCAAGAAATGTAATGTTTTGATCATTATTAATAATAAACACATCGTTGGTTGCTAGATGGACAAGGACTAGAGTTATAGGGGGCTATGATTCCACAAGAGAGGGGGCTTGAGGGGATAAATGTTTATTCCTATTTTAATTACCCTTTTTCCTAAGGGAGGGAATCGATTACGTGAGATTATTGGGGAAGGCCAAGAGGTTCTTGATTCCTCGTGAAAATACTTAAACCCATCCCTGGTCTGATTGTGGGCTTGGTCATTGGCTCGTTCGCTCCTTCACTTCTGAATTCGTACCATTCTTTCCCTCATGCCCTTTCATGCACTCACTCACCCATTCATTGATCCATCCCCACCTACGTCTTAGTTGGTTAAAGGGAAAGGAACTAATGAATATTAACCACATGATAGTTGGTTGTAATGGTCACTGGTGCAATCCAACCATGACTTGGGGCCTACATGTCTGAGATGCGTTGGACTATGGGTCCTGAGAGTTCCATTCTGGACCAGTTGTGCTTGAGGCCCTGTAAAAAGGAGAAGGATTTCTTGAGGGACTGCGTAGTAGTGAAGGGTAGAGGTCCATTCTCTTGGGTGGTACAAGCTGGGTGGAAGAGATTTGGGTACTTAGATTGTTGTGGATGCTGGGAAACCTGTGAGGGCTTGAGAGATGACTGGTTTGGGAACCCAAGTACACTATGGAACCATCCTTGTGGATTCATAGCCCTGGCTTGGGGGTGACACTGTTGTTGAGACTTGGAGTAGTGGTGTCTATGGTTGGGTGGAACGTCCTTGGTCTGCAACCAATTGGTGTCACCTTTTTATAAAGGTAAGTGCTCTCTGTTGTGATATTATTATCTGTGTGTGAATGCATTTCATTGTGTATTTTAATTATCATTTAACTAAATATTAGATTATGCGTGCTTGTTGGATATTGATGTGCATGTCGTTAAATATTTTATCTTATGCGTCCTTATTAAATAAACAAGGTACCTATAAGAGTATGAAGTCCAAGGGTGGGCTTGATGGTAGCATACCCCGACCTGTGGGTGGTTGGGGATGTTAAACCAACCTACTAGTGATATAAGTATTATCAACCATGCATAATGGAACTCTATTCCAAGATACTGTGCATCCTTATAGTCATCCAAAAATAAATTCAGTAAATATGGGGTCCAACTGAGTATATTCCCCTTCACGCACTACACGATTGCAACTATAACTCTTGCAAGTGATTCTTCCTTGAGACATTTTCTTAAAAGTTTTCAAGCCATCAAATTTGTTTCCAATATCATCATAGGTTCATTATTTATGTTAATTATGATTTTCTGGGACCCTCTCTCAATTGACTAGTCTTAAGGGACTTATTCACATATTCCACTTGACCATTCGCTTGTGGGTAGTAGGGTGATGAATGTTCTTTCATCAACCCAAGATTTTATGTTAACTCAGACATCCTTGTTTTCTAGAAGTGAGTGCCATGGTCAGTAACAATCTCTTTGGGATGTCGAACCTTGCTACTATTTGGTTAAAAATGAAGAGAGCCCATGTTTCTCCATCATTGTTAAACGTTGGCATAGCCTCGACCCACTTTGTGAAGTAGTCTACCACTACGATGATATAATGATGTCCCCTGGATGAGGCCAGGTGGCATGTAGTGAAATCAATCCCCCACTTAATGAAGGGACCAACAAAGATGATGGGAAACATGGGAGCAGGATGTGCCCTCATATTTCGAGAGAAGATCTGACACAGGTAGCACTTCTTGATCGACTCAATGCAATCCTTAATTAACGTGGGCCAGAATTAACCGACTAGTAGAATATTTTGGGTTGTTTCCAACCTAGACAAATGACTGCCACATGCTCCAATGTGGAAATCATTAAGAACAAGATTTGTTTCCGCATGTATAAGGAACCCACAAAAAATCCAATATACACCCTGATGATACAAAGTGTCATCAAGTATGAAATAATTTCGTGCCTAATGGTGAATTCGTCAACGCTTGTCGCTGGAGGAAGAATAAGGGCACTTCAAAGTATGGATATAGACTAGTATATCTCCATACCAGGGGTCCGAAGATGAAATCAGAAAAAGATCTCCTTTAATAGACAATTCTTTGAGCATATCATCACTAGATTTAATCAGAAGTTCTAAAATAAGTTCCTCAAATACCAATGACTTTTTAGATTTCGCAAAAACAAAATCCAAGTCAAATTCCTAGAGGATAACAATCCATCTGCTGATATTTCCGCCAATGAATCATCATGTCAACACATATTGAAATGGATTCACAATGGCAATGACGGTGGTCGAGCGAAGAAAATATAATGACGAAACCGTTGGACAACATGCACTGCTGCCAACACAAGTTTCTCAACATGGGAATAGTTGAGTTCTGAGCTAGCCAAGCCTCGACTCAGGTAATAAATCACATAATCTTTGAGCATATAGTCCTCTTGAACCAAGACCATACCGGTGGTCGAATTTGCAATGACCAAGTACAATAAGAAATATTTATTATAATTGGGTGGCCGGAGCAGGGGGAAAAATGTAAGGGTGTGTTTCAATGCCTCGAAAGAGTGTTGAGCGGCTTCATCCCAACATAAAGAGACTCCCTTTTATAATAAACGCATGAACCCTTTAGTGATCTCAGTGTATTTTGAGACAAAATGTCGAATAAAGTTTGCATTCCCCTATAAGCTTTGAATATGGAGTATTGTGCACGAGGGATGCAACTGAACTATCAACTCAACCTTAAGAGGATCGACCATGATACTTATTGTCAAAACTATCAAACCTAAAAGATGACCCGGTGTCACACATAAATTGCATTTGTTAGGATTAAAGAGAATTCGATAGTAGCAACATCATTCAAAGATTAACTGAAGGTGTGAGGGATGATCACCTCTCTTGAGAGATTGTGATGCTAGATCATCGAGATAAGCCTCGACTATATGTCTAAGGTCATGGAAAGAAAAAGACATGGCCCACTGAAAATTGGCTCCAACATTATTTAGGTAAAAGGACATCTTACGATAAGGAAATGTGCCCCATAGAAATATAAAAGTTGTTTTATGTTGGTCTTCAGGTTTGATCTGAATCTGGTTATATCCCGAAAAACCATCCATGAATGAAAAGACTTTGTAGCCTTTGAATTCGCTGATGATATAGTAAATGAATGGGGTGGGGAAATTATCCTTTGGACAGGCCTTATTCAATTCATTGAAGTCCATGCACACACAAATCGTACCCTGTTTTTTGTTAACTGAAACGGGATTCGACACCCATTCTGTCAACTACACGGGGTAGATAAATATTGTTTTTTTGAATTTTTTCTACTTCAGCCTTAATACCTGTCACTTTACAAATATTCAATGGACGAAGCTTCTGTCAGACCATCTTGGCATCAGGATAAGTCATTATCTCATGTTCGACAATTCTTGGGTCTATGCTTGGCATTTCCTCATAAGACCAAGCAAACACGTCGCAAAATGATTTAAACAACTTTGTATAAATTTGAATCTCTTCGATGGCGCAGTCCGCTTCAAGGAAAAGATTCTCTATGATGCCAGGGGTTCTGGATATATATATAGGGATCATTTTAGTGAAACTTTCCATATTACCCTCGGCGTAAACTATGTGTGTAGAAAGAGGATTAACAGGAAAAGACCTCTCTCCAGTCATAGTCAACATAAATTCACCTACCTCTATTCTTCTTAACTCTGGGAGAAAATAATATCTGTGATGGAGATCATCCCAGGGTCTGTCCGGACTAGTAAATTCATCAAGAATCACCTCATCTGATGGAAAGACTAGGTCTAAATAATTAGTATCGACAAGGCAAAATTGAGCCCAAATAGGCTTGAGAATTGGATCTAACTATTTTGTGGGAGTCAGATCGGGGTTGGCCAAAGCTTGCTGAACAATACTATATGAAAATTCTACCATGGACAAGGGCATGGCCATGCCAGGATGCCCTCTCCCTTCGATCGATGCCAATGGGGAAGGAAGAGTCCATGAATCATGAAAGTAAGTAGCTCAGAATGACGACACTTGAAAAATTTCAGCCCTAGGCTGGTCAGGGGCAGCCGATATAAGCTTGACATCACCAGAAGGAGGTGGGTAATTGAAAGTACCCATCAATGGTGGGTACAAACCAACCCCTACATTGATGATGTCGGGTTGAGGTTTATCAATAATCAGGACTGTGGATGCCCCTGATGAAGGGTTAGGATGAGAGAAGAACAACTGGTCAATAGTTACGATTCATCCCTCGTGTGGAAGCAACAAGACCCAAAAGATTGTGGAAACCACTGCATGCATTGCATAGGTCCAACTCCTTCCTAAAAAAAGTTTGTAGTCGAGAGGAACATCGACCACTTCAACTTTGATGCACACGATCTTCCCTCCTAGTTGTATGGGGAAAGAATGAATGATTCTATGTGGTCTAAAAGAATGACCGTCGAAAGAAGTAAGAAGAGTAGGTGACAAAGACAAAATGGTCTATCCAATGGCCTTCCAACATGCCAATGACATCACGCAAGTCGAGGCACCCTCATCAACCACCGTATGGAAAATATTTCGAGTAAAATATTTTGTGGGGTGATCCACTACTATTTGAAATGCAACATGGTAAGGGAGACGAGGTTTCAAGTCAGTCGTATCAAGTATGATCATTCCTGTATTACAAGTCTTAGCAGATCCCAAGGCAGATAAAAGGGCCTTTCTCTGTGAAGTGTAGCTCTGGATGACTTCCAAAGTAGACATTGTGCAAGGGGTTTGTGACAAATCCTCCACCAAATAGTAGTTCTGGGCGTCCCTCCTGTTCGGATTATGAGAAGTATTCTTGAATGACCCTTTCGGGATGCGTGTCATTGTTTCACCCAATGTCTTCTCGATCTGGAGAGGAACTATTGGGTGTGTGGCTTCTTTACCCTTTTTAGAAGATTCTAAAATTTCATAGTCATGTTCCCTATATTCTATATAAGCGTCACCTTTCATCATGTAAATGTTCACGACCGAGGTAATAGATGCGAGAGATACCTGACTGCCCCCAACCGCGCTCGAAGTAGAAGAGGCTTGAGACATGTTTTACCCAAGTGGAAATGGGTTCGTCAACACAATAGGATGTTGTTGCACCAATAAATTATGGGCCTCCGTGAGTCGAGGGCACAGGTGAGTTGGATGGACCTTCATGAAAAGGTTACATAGATATTTCTATTTTCTCTTCTCTGTGTTTCCCCCACCATAATTGTTGTTAGGTTTCTTATCCCTTTTACCCTTCTTGTTTCATTGTTTTTTCTTTCCTTCAGGCTACTAGTTGGCCTTTAGGTTCATCGAATTCACATTGTGTACATTCGACGCTTGGGTAGGGGGAACAACTGAATCAGGGTTATGGCTGGCTGTCATCTATTGTATCGATAATTATTGCAACTGATTTGACATCAGATCAATGGGATTTCCTTGAGCTGAAACAACTATACCATCGACATGTGGTCTAGAATTTTTTCTAGTCTTGTTGAGGATGGACCATGGTGCATTGGGAAAAATCTCATAAAGTAAGCTAGACTGAGAGTATATTAGTTTGAGTTGTTGCATTCTCATTATCGCCTCTTCCTCTTAAAACACTCCTGAAGTTGCAACATCTTTGGATAATTGCGGTACCAAAGACTTCATGAACCACTCTAGCAGGAAATCTAGTGGGATCTGTACCTTAATCAAACTCTTTCGACGCTTCCATTCTTGATCCAAGATATGATCGGCCTTAGTCTACTCAAAGTTGGCCAACAATTCGGTGCCGACATCATATCTCACGGGTAGTTGGAAATGGTTTAGGAAGACCATCACCAAATCACCAAAGAAAGAATATCTTGAGCGGTCGATCTTGATGTACCATTTCATGACACCCCCGATAAGAGTGCGTTCAAATAGACACAACTGTATGGAGTTGTCTTGTAGTGATTTCGACAAGCACCATAGGTGGAAAGTTGTCACATGATCGTCTAGATCTTCGCTAGGATTTCCCCCAAAATTTTGAATGTCAGAAGGCAACTTGGTCAGCATGGGAGGCCAACATATATCATGACAAATCGGGTCGTTAAGAAACCTTGACAAGTCTGAAAAGTGTAGCATTTCCAGAAACGATAGTTTGGGTTGGATATTATGTACAGGAAAAAGGGGGCCTAGAGTTTGACTGGCACCAGGTTGCCAGGAAAAGTATGGTTGTTGGCCAGGGTTCTGGTAGAAACCATGGCCTTGACTAGCATGAAGAAACTACGTTTACTGGGAAATCATCGGCTGAATCCCATAGTTGGACGCCATTGGTTGGGTCAATATTACTCCCTATGTCATATTCCAAGGATTTTTGGGGGGGGTGCCCCCAGCCGACCCAATGGGCATAGGTCCTGAGCCCTTCCCGGGGTTCCATTGACCATGGAAGGGGTTTCCCCCTATTGGCATCCATTGTGAGGGAATTAATCCCTTCCAAGGATTCCTAAGTCCTTGTGAGGAGAAAACTCCTGCACTTGCTCCCTGTGTAGGAATAATACCCTACACAGGATTCTGTTGTTGAAAGCCGACGTTTCCCCCAGTTGAGACAGTAGCCGAAGAAAAAGAATTATTACCAAACACATCGAACAAAGAGAATAAAATGGATCCCACTGTCCTATTGTATGATGACGATCCTAAACTGCCTACTCCGAATAAGATGTAGTTAGCGCTCGGTTCGATAGGTGGCTGGAAAGCATTACCGAGCGAAGGGGACGGAGGAGGTATATGACCCCCACCATAAGGGACATCATTATAGGAGGTTGAGGTGCCCCTAATAGAACTTTGCAAAGGAGTGTTGGAGCTCCCTGCCCCCAGACCCATGGTATGTAACATGAAGTAGGTAAGGATGAAATTTGTGTCGAAGCTGGGCATCCCATATGAAAATGAAGGGCTCTTCGCACTCTGTGTAAATGGAGCAGTGGTCGTCATGGACAATGACATTGGACCACTTCTCGAAGTAGAATGGGTCGATACCACTGTGGTTTGGACCAACGAAGGTGGGTTAGGAGGTGAGATACCCCCTGTATTAGTAGTTGTTGAGGGAGTATGGGGACTCCTAGACAAAGTGGCAACATTTGCTTCCATAGCTGCTTGTAAGATTATCTGACGCTCGTAAGGTGTCACCCTTGGAGGGACAACTTGTATGAATATTGGCACCGACAATTCAGTGATCAGAGGGTTGGATAGCCTGAGAGCTTCCACTCCAAGGTCATAAATAGTGGGTTCCTCCAGAGTCGAGTATTCTCCTATCAGAGCACGGTTAGGCACAATTTTTTGTGACCCGGTTTCTTCGAATGACCCTCGATATTCAAGTATTTGTCGTAACGGTGGTGGTGGTGGCTCTAATGCAACTGGAGGCAGGCCCTGAAGCCTTCGAGACTGGTAGAGATCTTCATCTTCCACGGTGTGAAAATATCAATGACATAGTAAGGTTTTTACTATCATAGAAAACCAAGCACTCACTAGAAAAATTTCTATAAGATAAACCAAGCAAACCACTATGTAGTTGGAAGAACAATTACGCTAGCCAACACTAGAGAAACTTACCGGTGCAAGTGCAACTCGAACACGGAATCACCATTCGGGTATACTCTGTGAAGTGTGACCCAACGTCTACCCTAGGTACCACGGTATACCCCCGCAGTCACCTGTGTAAGTCCCTAGAATCAAGGAAACTAAGTTTCCATTTTGTAAACAGTCACTAGTAGGGTACAATCGACAGTCAGGTGGACCGCCATGAACAGGATAACAAGTCTAAAACCTACCGAGGGTATCAAAAGAAAGTGGTCTAGAAGACAAATGAGGATATCGAACATATTTGAGCTCCACGAAGCTCCATAGGAAAATGTGAGTGATAGTAT
The DNA here is from genome assembly GCA_000966675.3 of Picea glauca. NCBI lineage: Eukaryota > Viridiplantae > Streptophyta > Pinopsida > Pinales > Pinaceae > Picea > Picea glauca. The sequence goes on along the minus strand of JZKD02S1716219.1, from coordinate 477,290 downwards.
GCCACGACAGATCCTCAATATGTGTTCCCCACTATGTTTAGTCTATCTTTGGAGGGGTTATCTCCACTACCTTTCCTCACACGACCTCGTGTTTATCCCCTATGTTAGAGGGGGGTACCAGATAACTTTCACGTCATTGGACTTTAACACTCACTAGCTCTGATTTTAATGTTTGTTTAAAATCCTTGAAGAGTTTCCTCTCCAACCTAATTCAAGGCTGTAACCCTAAACTAGTTGATTGAACCTACAAACATAAAATTCTAATTAATTTTAAAATTAGCGTTCATTTTAAATGTCTTGTTTTAACTCAAATGATACGACAGTAAAACCAGTGATGTTTATGAGAGACGAAGAGAGGAGAAATAAACGAAACTCTGAAAGAAAAATTACTTCTAGTTATCAAATAAATATTTACAACTAACTCTTTGTAACCAACCTAGTGGGCAACAGACCTATTGTTAAGGCGTTTGTTATGCTAAGCAGGTCATGAGTTCAAACCTCATATTATCTAGAGGCCATACTTGCAGGAAGTGTGGTTCTCCCTAGGGGTTATAGGGTAGCCAACAGGATTCAATCCTGTGTGACGCGAGTCATATACCATCATCGTTAACGATTCCCCTAGATACTTAAAAAAAAAAAAAAAAAACTCTTTGTAACCAACTTTTCGTAACTAATTCTCTTCAATATCTTTAACAAGAATACCTAAAATGAAATTTCACTCGACTACAAGTTAATTAAGTTCTAAGAAATCAGTAAAGAACTTAAAAACTGAACTCTTTTTCCTTTCAAGTAAAATAACTAACCCTAACTACTTTACCAAACTAAGAATGAAAAATATTTTTCTTTTTTGGAAATGACTAAACAAGAAAAACTTGAAATATTTTTTTTCTCTTTTCTTTGAAGAAAATGAAAGGGGAAAAAGAAAAATACAAGACAAGATTGAAACTGACCTTTGGCCCACTGCGGATCGCAGGGAGTCACTAAATATACCAAACAGGCTGATCAAAAAACTCAAAGACTCGCCTAAAACCCTTTCAGAGGTAAATACAAGAAATATTCAAAAAGACAAGCAAACTGACATCTAACCTAAGCTATGATTTTAAAAACAGAGACACTGGTCTTTGTCAAGAAAACCCTGAGAGGTAAAACCTCAATCAGAGAAGAGGTTGACTATCTCTTATTAAAAAATGTCTCTTGAACTAGGTACGCTATTGATGTTTAAGAACCTTGTGTATGTATGTAGAATGTCTACCAAGAAGGGCATGCATGTACGTGTGTTGTCCCACAACAGAGCACGTACACCTCTGTATTTCTCAAAAAGAAGTAAAATAGATAGACTGACAGGGAAGGGAGTATTGGTATGGAACCTCAAGGTGAAAGGACCCCTTAACAGACTCAAAAGAAACTCGAAAGGTATGAAAACCAATCAAACACTTGATAAATCCCCTAAAACCCTAGAGGCTTCCCAAGTATGGTCGCCAGTTCTGCTAGTGGGAAAAAAAACCCTTAAGACTACACTAGAGTTCAGAATGAAGGTAGATCACAACTGTCTAAAATTCAACTACTTCTCTAACTACCCCAAACATACCCCAGACTCATACAAGAAAAGAAAAATGAGAAGGATCGGGTACCTATACATCTACTCCGCGTCCGGTGATGATCCTCTCATGCTTGATAGATTCACTGAATGCAAAGCTCCTCCCAAGGTTGGCCTGCATTCAAAGACAGACAAACAAAAAGCTACAAGCATGCAATTCATATACAAATAAGGGTTATATGTTATAATAGAAACAAAAATAAAATGAAAATGTTCAATACACCATGATTTGGGACATGAAAAGTACTTCTTTTATTGATAATACAATGATCACTTACAACCAAAGTTGGCTACTGCTCCATGAACCTGGTCCGGGATCCTCTTCACCAAGCTCTAAGTTCACCTTCATATGGACTCTCCTTTCAACCTTCAGATCTCTTCTTGGGAAGTGAATAGGTTTCTAATGGAGGAAGAAGGGTTAATTGGGAATGCAAGGGAAATCCTCACAAAAGGGCTGCAATTACTTGGGGCAAGGAGGGGATGTGAAACATGAATATTTTCACTATTCTTATGTCTATATGTGGAATGAGACCCAAACACCTCCTTTTATATGGGAAAAGGATGGTTATTCGGTTGGGTGACAGGCTATAAGCGGTCGATTAGTTGGAAAAATACCCAATAGCCTGTAATCTCAACGAATTCCTTGCAAATTTTTATTTTTTTCAACTTTTGCAAGTACACACGGGATGTAGTGGTGAAACATGTCTACATATGTGGGATGTAGTGGTGTAGCAAGTGTATGTACGTGAGAAGTAATGGAGCAGGGTGCGTACATCTTCAAAAATTTGGTTTTTTAGAAGAGAAACTCAGTGATGGCTTGGAAAAAAATGCAATTAAGAGGGCGAAAGGCCAAGTATGGATATAACAACCATATGTCTTCTTCATCTCCTATGCCAGGGATTTCTCCTTGGTCTTGTCATCCAAATATTGTTTTGGATTTTCTCCATCTATTGGAAAACCTGTAATTTCTACAATTAAATATACATCTATTGATATTGTCCTTTCCATCCATAGAACACCTCCATGAACCAAGTTCAAAAGTTGTTGAACACATGCATTGACATATTTGCCTCTCCCAAAGTGAGGAATTTCCAACAAGTTCATGATACTTGTGTTATACAATCCTGCAATCCATTGTTTGGGCTCCAAGATCGGAACCACCGATGGACCTGTTCCTTTTCTCTCCATATAGTCTTGCATTGCAAACTCATGGAACTTGTCTCTATATACAACATCATGGTACATAGATTTTAATTTATCCTCACATCCTAATATTCCAGCAATGATCATGACTCCTTTGGCTATGCGTGGTAGTGTCAGTGTTGCTTCTTTCTTCTTGTGTAATGATCTTTGTATTGTATGTTTTCCATTTGTCTTCATTGTGGCTATTGATGGACCTGATTTTTGGTGCATTCCTCATCTTCTTCTGCATTTGAGTTTTGTTTTTCAGTAACATCCTCCCCCTACACCTATTCTTCTGACTATTGTGTTGGTGTTGCGATAGGTATCTGAACTGCTTCATCTTTCCCTCTGGGATCATTTGACTCCTGTTTCTCATCATCTTCCATAGTCATATGTTGTGGTTATCCTAATCCAAGCTATTTTTTATGTTTTTTCTCTGTGGTAGGGTTTTGTTCTTCTTCTCTTAGGTCGACATCCATCTCTATCATCAGATCTTGTTCTTCTACCATCGTGGGGATAATCATCTCAATGATTGGGGAATGAATGGAATCCATGTCCACCACTCCCTCCAACTGAATAGGGTTCGGTTCTTTGGTTTATTTCTCCTGTGGATATCTCATGGCACTGCATATTTTCCTTGTAGTGCAACTGGTAGCTCTGAACTTCAGTGGCACCATTCTACTAAATCCTGCAAAAGTTGCTCTGAATATTCGCTGAATACTTCAGAAATATCTGCTCACATATAGTTTTTTCTCCTTAGCTCTCGTTTTCACAATATCACAATGAGTCTTGTCTTGCAAGTTTTATGCTGTTATAAGTCCTATCATAAATGCTTTGTCGTATCCCACTTTTCCGATCATCGATTTTCCTCTTTCTGTCCACTTTCTGTCCAAACGCGCTATGTTTTCTATATTGTCACCTTTTTTTGGAATGCAGGGTAATCATGTTCTATTACACCACTCAGTGTTTGTTTTGTTTTGTATCATATAACTTCTTGTCTACCACTTATCCATCTACTAAATATTTTTGTATTTTTATTGTTTTTCCAATTTTTTTCTTCCTTTTTCTCTTTTAACTCCTACTATATACACTATGTACAACTCTAATTCTTTGCATGACATCTACCGAGGGTTACTAGGTCAACTTTCCCTATATAGTTTTTGTCGAATTCCATTCACCAATCCTTGAATCTCCTTTCCTACTAAATCTTGCAGTTGAACAACATCTCCATCTGCGATAAACTTTATCTCATATGGCCCTAGCCAATGCATCCTAAATTTTCCCGGGTCTATAAGTATTTTTTTTCATAGAGGAGAACCATATCTCCTTCCTTAAATTTTTTCTTCTTAATGTGCCTATCATTCCAAGCTTTATCCTTTTATTTTTGTAATTCCTAATGGAAACTAGCCATAATTCTGTATTCTTCTAGTTCCATGAGTTGAGACCATCTTTCTTGAGTTGCACATCTTTCTGTCATATTTGTAATGGTTGTAATGGACAAACTAGGTATCAAGTATTACACAGGTACTATTTCTTCCTGTCCATACACCAATCTAAAAGGTGTCTACCTTGTGATCTTCTAACATTTGTTTCTATAGGCCCATAACATTCTTGGTATCTTCAAATCCCAATCATCCATGTTCGCATTGCAAATATTAGTTAAGGCATTCTCCAATATATTTTAAAATGCTTACACTATTCCATTATCCCGAGGATGGTATGGAGTTCTCTTCTGATAATGTATCTCAAATTATTCAGTCATTGCCTAGATGGTACTATTGAAAAAATGAGTCCCCTGATCACTCATCATAATTGTAGGGCTTCCAAATCTTGTGATTACTTGTTCAAATAGGAAGTGTGTTGCAGTCTATGCACTACAATCTTTCACTACTATTGCTTCAACCCATCTAGCTAAATATTTTGTCATTGTAATGATGTACCTTGCTCCTGATCTTCTAGTTGGTGGATTGATTGGTCCTACAAATTGTAATTCCTATTTATTAACACTTTAAGATTTACCTGAGGTCTAAGGGGCATGTCATCCCTCTTGGATGGCTTTCCTACCCCATGACAGAAATCACAATTCCAAAAATATTCCTTTTCATCTTTAGAAATTGTTGGCCACTATGGTCCTACATGCAATATCTTCTACACAATAGCCTTTCCTCCATAGTGTCCTCCAAATATCCCTTCATGCGCTTCTGCTAAGATAATAAGGCGTTCATGTTCTATGACACATCTCCTTAAAATATTTTCTTCACGTAGTTTATATAAGTGTCCTGCAATAAGTTGGTAGTATGCAACTCTAACCACCATATTCTTCTTATGCTCAGTATTATATTCCTTTGGGGAAAATCTTGTACTCAAAAATTCAATAATGTTAGCAAAATATTCATCAGCAATATGTATTGAAAAATAGTTGTGCATCAAGAATTTTTTCCTCCAAGATGCTTGGTTCCTCTCCATTAGTTATCCTGGACATATGATCTGGTCATGCATTCAATCTTCCAGGCTTCACAACTACTTAAAAATCAAACTCCTAAAATAACAAAAACCATCTACATATTCTTCCCCCCAACACTAGCTTGTTGACCAAATATCTAAGAACATAGTGATATTTAAACATCTTGAAATGTTGTCCTATTAAATAATGTTTGAACTTATGCAATGCATACACCATAGCCAAAGCTTCTGTTTCTCTTTTATTATAATTGTGTTCTAAATATGAGAGCTTCCTACTTGCAAATGCTATTAGGTGATCTATGTCACCTTTTCCTGGTTGTGTTAATACTTCTCCAAGCGTTATTGAAGATGCATCCACATGAACATGGAACTATTTTGACCAATATGGAAACATTAGAATTGGTGTTGTCACCATTTTCTCCTTCAATATGTCCAAACTTTGTTGGCACTCCTCATTCCACAAAAACTTGATATCCTTCTTTAAAAATTTATCCATGGGCACAATAATTTGTGCATAGATCCTTATGCAATTTCTATAATAGCCTATATGACCAGGTGGATATCTTAATTGGCACACTAACTTAGGTGTTGGTAAATTAACAATGACAACAATCTTGGTAGGGTCAACCAACAAGCTCTGCTTATACACCACATGCCCTAGTAAAATTCCAAATGGTGCGTTAAATATGCATTTATTAATATTAAATGAAATTTGACATTGTCTATGCCTGTATAACATCAATATTAACACTTCAACATGATCTTGAAATAATATAAATATTTTCCAATCATCCAAATAAACCTCCAAAAAATTGTGGATAAATTTTTTAAATGCAACTACCACTACTCTTGAAAAAATAGTAGGGGCACTCTTCAATCCAAAGGGAATAACTATGTACTTATATGACCCCCATTCTATATAAAATGTAGTATTATGATGATCCTTTGGTGCTATTATTATTTGATGATACCTCAAAAATCCATGAGTAAATGAGTATGCTTCTTGTCCTCCTACATACTCCAATACTTCATCTGTAAATGGAGTAGGGAAGGGATCATGCAGAAAAGCATCGTTCAACTTCCTTAAGTATACATAGATACTTATTCCTCCTTGATTCTTCTCTTGAACTACCATAGGGATAATCCACTCATATTCTTCAACAAGTTCTATTATACCATCCTCTAGCATTTTATCAATTTCTGCCTTAAATTTATGTTTATATACTGGAATCTTCATTTCTCCAAGTTCTCCTGCTATCCCTTTCATATCTAAAAATGTTGCTAGAAATAAATCACTATACTCACACAATAATTCTGCTATTATTTCCATTATCTGTTATCCCAATAGTCCCCAATACTTGTGATTTTTGGATTCTCTTTTGTCCCAATGTTGACTTTAATTATCTTCAGTGGTATATCAAAATCTTATAACTGTAATTGTGGACCTTCTACTTCTCTTTCCCCTTCAACTTTTGTTATATGAAGATCGCCTGGGTTTTATTAAGCTAGATCATCTTCTGTGATGTGATAACAATGTAGCAACTTTCAGACTATTTGTCGGTTCTAATTCTGATAGGTTGTTATAATTTCAACTTTAGGTTATTCAAATATCCTTTATTTTACCAACTTCAATGTTGTATCTATCTCTAGATTCTCATGTTCAAATGAAAACATGATCACAAAGTTTTACTGCAAATATTCCCAATTTGTAGTTCCTCTGCATAGTTCCAGTTTTGTATACAAATTCCTTGTGATGCCTTCTAATGTATGAATGAAGTGATGCGTCCATTTTTCCTTTGGTACCAATCTCCATTGAGTTATGCATTTTTCTATATGTTCTCTAGGTTGTCCCATTCCATCATATTTCTCCATATATTTATTCTCCTGTTCTACGCCAAATCTAATGCGTAGTAATATTTTACGTTGATGCCAATTATTGATCTTCTCTTTGTGAGTACCCCACCAACGTGTAGGTGTTTATTTCAAGGAAATGTCCAAAACTAATAACCTTTTATTTTCTAAGACTTCTAACTCAAATGTTTCTAAGAATTCTTCTAAATCATTTTGACCATAAAAAGTTGGAGGTTCTCTTACCTTTGAGCCAATCCATCATAGTGCGCATGTCATTCTTGCACATATTATGGTAGATATCTAATGTAAGATTTGTTTCCAATTCTCCAGTCCCATGTCAGAGTTTGAAGCACAAGAACTGATGCTTCTCTAACTAAGCAGTCCATCTGTTGTTGGGTTAATGTAATCTTCCTCGTGCATGGTAGTTCTATACAATTGGTTTATCTATTCCATGATGAATTCTTCTATTGAATTTTCAACATATATTCCACCTTCTAAAGGATTTTAGGGTGTAATAACTCTATATTCTCCTGATTCAAAAATCATCTTCATGTTCTTCAAGTTAATAATAGCTTGATTTTCAAATTCCCAATCCAATACTAATAATGATGGATAAGGTGTAGTATTGTCCACTATATCAATTACGTCAAAGTCTGCCATAATGTGCACACCATCTAAATCCACTGGTATTATTTTAAATATACCAATTGGTACCACTCTATATTGATTTGAAGTTTCAACTAAATATACCATTGTAGGTTCCCCCATGGCTTCCCATGTTTTCTTATGTAGAACATTTAATTAAGATCCCAAATCAAATATGATGTCACCCATGTTAAAGTCTCCAATATTTGCATTCAATATGAACTCCCTACTTTGTTTTCTTCTCTTCCTACGAACATGATTTACTATCTTTATCCCTTCTTCCGAATTCCACTTTTCTAACATACTTTGTAATACTTGTAGAGATGATTTAGCATTCAATAAATTCACAGAAGATACTAGAAAGTTTCTTAGATTATTTACCTTTTATGAAGATTGATCTCTGCTAGTATGATAAAATTGAGGAGGAATATCATATACTGGTACATCATCTCCTGGCTTGGTACATGAAGTAGAAGTAATATTCTCTTGTAAAATATCTTGTATAACTTGCTTGAATGTCTCTTTTTCCTTCCACACATCAAAATGTTGTTGAGGTGTTTTATTCTTTCTGACCCACTTTTGTTGGTCTGAATTCTTCTTTGTTGCATTTACTCTTGTTTTGGTTCCACCTCGAGTAGCTATATTGATATCTTCCCCATCATCTTTGGTTTCTGTTGCAATCCATTGAACATTCTGATTATTCTGATTCCTCTTTTCTTATATCTTTGTCAAAAGTGTAGGACATTATTTTGTATCATGACTTGCTGTGTGACAGTACATAAATGTCATTGGTGGCAGTGGAAAATATGTTTCATAATGTCTAGGTTGCTGAAAATTGTGACATGTTAATGGTCCTCTACCTCTTCGAAGTCCTCCTCTGAATCCTCCTCTATTAGATTGATTATCTATTTGTGGTGTATTATACTGTCGTACTTGATTGTATTGTTGTGCATTATTATACTGTGGTGTATTATACTGTCGTACTTGATTGTATTTTTGTGCATTATTATACTGTTGTGATGTAAAATACTACACAGCTTGTCCTTTCATTAGTTCAACCTGCACCCTATAAGCATTTGAGGTCCTTTCCTTCATCATTCCAAGGTTAAAAAATATTTGTCCTCATGTCCTACAGACTTGCAAAAATTGCAGAATGTAATCTTAGAAACTGTTTGATACTTTTTCATCATGGGACAATGATAGGGATCATGTCCATGTGTTCTACATATTTCACACCATGGTCTTATTTTGGGTAAAGGATTTGGCATTCCTACTCCCAAGTACTGCGAAAATGTTGGGCACTCATTTTTGTGATGTCCTATTTTTCCGCATAAGGTAAACCAAAAAACTTCCCTCTTCTCCTTGCCTTTGCTATGATTCAACTGAAATGTCATATTATTGAGATCACCTTTCATCTCTTCCACACATGTATCTCTATGTTTATACTGATTCTCTTCTAATTGTAGGGCTGCTTGAAGAGCCTCAAGCTGAGTCTGGAACTTATGTTTCCTCAATGGATACTTAAAATGTGGAAATAATGAATTAAAAAATAGGTTCCTATGTTGCATATCAATTATAGGGTATTTCAACTTACCTTTCAATCGCTTGAAATTTTTATCAATCTCCCAAAAAGACTCATACGACTTTTGTTTGATCTCTATCATCTCATCCATGTATCGATCCTCTGAACTTGGTCATTGAAATTCATTAATTAGTGCCTTCTTCACATATGTGATGGTTGTAGATGCTATTTGTGGACTATTTACTATGAGGCCCATATACCAGTTCAGTGTGTGGTCTCTGAATGTGATTTCAAGATGTGTTACTTTTGTATCTTCGTCTGTGATCGTTTTAGCTGCCCAAATATTCTCACAAATAATTAGATGCTTCTCTGGGTCCTCCAAACCTTCTCCGTCGAACTCTAGTAACCAAATGGTTGGATCTTCTCCTTCCATTGTAAAGTTTTTGTACTACCACCTCTCTATGGCATAGATAAACTGACTATTTCTAGATGAACTTGTACTTCCACTGGTCCCTCGACCTAATAAAATATTTTTTCTACTAATTGTTCGTTGTCTGAACGATTCTTTTTCTTTTGACTTCTTATTCGCACATGGGGTTGTGCGTTCCATACTAATTCTAATCTTGAATTGTAATATACTAGATATAAAAATTATGCAGAACGTAAATAAAATGTTAGAAATGGCAGAATAACAATAATATAACCATCATAATATCCACAATAACACAAAAATGATATAAGAACAACAAAAGAAATAACACTTTGATTTAGAAAACAATGTTCATGGGCCTCTTCGACGGGGCAACCTCCAGTCGAGCAATGCTCTATTACAATAATCTCCAAGCTAGGGTTTCCATACCCTCGACCCTTATTTATAGTAAATATGTCTATCAAGAGAAGCATCTAGAGGAAGATCCTTCTAGAAGTGGAAGCTTCTATTAGGTCTTCTTACATCCGCCTTATTATATTTTATTGAAAGGCCTTATTAATATTGACCTTTATTACATCTGAATATATTACTCTACCTATGTGCGGGTTAGGACCCTAACATGTCCGCCCCCTTAAAAACAACCTTGTCCTCAAGGCTTGAGATGTGGAAACTGTTGCAGAATGGTAGTTGGTTCCCAAGTGGCATCTGCTGGAGTTGTATCTTTCCACTGGACTAGAACTTCCTTGATGGTTCTCTGACGTAGGCGACACTCACGCTGGTCCAAAACTGCTTCTGGCTGTAGCCAAATGGATCCTTCTTCAGCTAAGTCGGTGTTACACATTATTTTCGTCATCCCTATGATCGTTAATGATGTAAACCTATCTATCACCTTCAGAGGGGTCAGTGGCCTGAGTTCCTAAAGAGAGAAGGGAGAAGAACTTTTCCTGAGAAAAGAAGTTGAATTTTCCAATGTAAAAACCTTATAAAAAAGGAAGTTCGCAGGTTGCTATATAGGCAGGGTGCGAGAATGACCCATTCTCACAGGTTGCACTATAGCTAGGGTGCGAGGTGTTCACAGGTTGCT
>JZKD02S1716219.1:410770-451560 GCA_000966675.3 Picea glauca | reverse complement strand
TTCTAGAAGTGGAAGCTTCTATTAGGTCTTCTTACATCCACCTTATTCTATTTTATTGAAAGGCCTTATTAATATTGACCTTTATTACATCCGAATATATTTCTCTACCTATGTGAGGGTTATGACCCTAACACGAATGGAGAGCCTTTTTCTGCGTTGGACCCTTGAACTCTGATTTTTCTCTCATATGTGGCACACATGATTTACTCAATATTCCACGTAGCACAAAGATCCTCTACCTCCTCTTCATCATTTTCCAATCCCTCTCGCTCGGCTGCTTCCCTCTTTTTACTATTAACCATGTACTAGTAGGGTCTTGCCCTGCACGATGTTCCTGCTATGTCCATTATTTCCTTGATCTGATCTTCATCCATCTTAATGGGGTCCATTTCTTCCTTCTTCTTACCTCTATCAAGGTCCTTCTCCATATCTCATATCTTCCTTAGTGCTTCTCGAAGTTCCCCCATACACACAAAGTGATTTAGCTGGATCTCTTCATTTTCATCACTCCTTTATCATGCAGTAAAATATTGATCGACATGTAAAGAAATCTAATATACCTTCCTCTTGGACCCTTCAAAAATGTCTACTTTGCAATAGTGTATAATTTAGCAGTATCGACTCCAAACTTTGTAATGAATCTTCCAATGATGTTGTCTAGCCAAAAATCGACTACATGTGTGAATTTATTATTAACGCTTTCTAGACATGCAATATTCTTACTAGTCCACTTTATTTATCTTATCCAATTAGTTGGATGATTATTCTTTAACCTCAATATCCACTCTTGAAGAAAATGTGGAAAATAAAATAAAAATGCCTTATGAAGATCAGTGAACACATACCTGTCCAAACATTGGTGTGGTGTATACCTGGAGTTTCTATTGTCTTTATGCATAAACTAGAGCTCTTTTTTTCTCAACCATCGTGCAATATCTTCTCTTGTTGGATTCCATGATCTGAACATCCCTTTCTACTACTGCATTTTCTTCACTGTACTTATCAACAAGTCCCCTCCAAACTGTTCTTTTGAGTTCGAGATGACAACAAAACCATTTGTTGGATTTGTTTGGGCTGAATTGGGTTCTACTTTAGTTTTCCCACTAAACCATGCAAACCATCATCCCTTCTGGAGAACAAAAGGCAACATTGCACACAAAGTGCACAATTAAGTCTCCCCTGATATGGATTTATGGGTGACTGTAAGACCTAAATTTCTGCAATCGTGGAAGGGACACTATTGTCAGGATGTTAGACATTGTTTCCTACTTCACCATATATTGGATCTAACATTCTAACACATTATTATATCCATATCTATCAATTTGCATCCATTAAGATTCATTCTACAATAAATATAATAAATATTTTAGTGTGTTCTATATTTTACTACTAACATATCTATTCATTCATCATAAACCATATCAATACATAAAAGAAACATTCCACACATTGACACAATATTTTACCATGGTTCACCCCCTCTAAGATATGTCTACAAAGATCTATAATTCTTCTCTTATTTATTACTCTTCATCAAGTTGTGTGTTGTGTGCATTACATCATAAGTGCATATGGAGTGTACATGAAGTAAACATGAGCCTGGAAAGGTCACACCAATCACTACATCTTGTGACCTTACCCTCTGTTACAATACATGACTTTGTCTCCAAAACTGACTCAAAGATCATCTCTCTATTAGCTCCACAAATCTCAACCAAAAACTAAAGACCAGTAACTATGACTCATGACTTGTCAAAAACAGCAACCCTCAAGAACTGATTTTCAAAAAATCACCAAACCTCCTCAGATCTTACAATACATATATTTATACTAAAAAAATCTGTTAAAACTCGATATATCAATGACCAAAACCATAACCCTAAGTGGATTAGGTTTTCCCACTTTCTAGCATCTTGTGCACGGTTGAGCTACATCCTTCTTCCTTCTTTTGATTTTCCATCTTCCTTGCACTTCTTTTCCTTGTTTTTTGGTGCACTCTCATTTTTTGGTGCCTTTTCTAACTGTCTTCAATAATTGTTGTGCATTTCCCCAAACTTTCTTCTGCCAACAATGATACTGTTAAGGAATCAACTGGTTGATTAAACTCTCTTAAAACAACAAAAATATTGAAAGATTCATAAAAATTATCAATAATATCCCATACATGATTTATTGACTCCCTCATTCTTAGGTGTCTTGTTTGATAGGAATCTTTTAATTGTTGCACAACCATCTCTGAATCTCCAAATACCACTAGCTTGTTAATTTGCATCTTTCTTGTTGCCTCTAGGCCTAAAACCAAAGCTTCATATTCAACTATGATATTTGTATCCTCAAACTCAAGATAGTAGGAAAAATGAATTTCATTTTTGGTGGGGAAGATGAGCACCATATCGGCCCAACCCTTTCTTTTGAGTATGCACCATCAAAAAACATGTTCCATATACCATCCACTTATTCCATAGGGATTACAAGAGGATCTGCAAGCATTGGGGTTTCATTGTACTCTTCATTTACAAATAAGATACAACAACTGAGATCTTCATCAACAAAATATATGGGATGATTCATAGGGATTTTATGATCACTGAGCACATAAGAAAACTTTGTCTCTTGGTACAACCTTCTAAGCTCTCCTCCAAAAATTGGTACAATGGAATAATTCATATTCATCTGCATAGTTCCTCCCAATTCTTGTGCCCACATTCTGGACAACAACATGCCATAATTGGTTGGTACATCAACCACCACAATGTCCAGTGTAATGCTCTTAATAGACATTTGGTGACAACCATGTATTTAATCATCCCATAACAATTCACTTTTCTGGCATCAAATGAATAGAGGTCATGATATGGCCTAGTTATTTCCAACCCCAACTTATCCATGACTACTTTGGGCATAAGATTGTGTGGTGCTCCATAATCGAGCATATAATTTTGCAACATTTTAACATGAATATTCAAGGTCACATAGAAGGGTTCCATAGATTCCTATTTGTCATCAATATGAGGACCAAAAACTATGGTAGGGGACTCATATTTTACATTTAAAGTATTAGGAGGATTTTTTTTTCCTTCCCTTGCATCATTTTCTGAATATGTTTATGGTATGAGGGGTTTTTATCCAGCTCCACAAAAGACACATGAATATTTATCTTGGCCAATTCATGTTCAATAATGAAAGGTGAAATTAATTCCTCAAGTTATTTAGTTTCTTTATCCCTTTTAATATGCTCCAAAACTTCAACTACCTTAGGGGTCTAGAACCTATTTAGATTTATCTTTGGAAATATTTGGGCCATATTTCTTAGCCTGAGTTTGAATGTCTACAACAACCATGTTCTATGAAGGCTTGATATAACACATCTTATGCATCTTATACTATAGTGTATCAACAAAAAATCTGTACTGAACTGAGGATAAATCTCCTTTGTTGTATTGAGGATTAAGCACTAATTTCCTAGGATTTAATGACCCTTCATAGTCGTATTGAAGTAGGTGGATTTATTTTGTGTATTCATCATCACTCTCTTCCACTACTTCTTCAATGAAGTTATTATTATTGTTGGTTTTTACAATAGTCTGAATGGGGTGTTCTTCATTTATTCTCTCCCTTCTCATGATATGTGGATTAGGAGGTATCTTGAATTGATTAGGAATAGGATTCCTTATGTCTCCTTATTGGGGGGATCTATTTGTATTTCTATGCTCCATCTCAAATCTGGACATTTTATTTGTTAGATTCAGGCTAATCAATCTAGAAATCTCTTCCATGTTTGCTTCCTCGGGTTCTCTACTTGGATCAAAAGTACCACAGTCTTCCCTGAACTTTTTCTTTTCTTCCTGATCCTATTTTTTCTTCATCTTTCCTGATGCAATCATCTTTCATTCTATTTATATTGTATCCTCTTACACTACTAGTAGGGCCAGGGACCTTCTTTGACTCTCAAAGTCATGGAAAAATCAACATCAAATTCCTTAGTGTATGACACTTTATCTGTTGGTTGTGATGGATTTATATCTACAAGTATCTTGTTATAGAGTGTAACATACCCATCCACCCACAGGATGTCCACGCTACTTCAAAAACTTACTTCAAAATCAATTTCGAAATATGATATCATTTAATTAAATAAGAAGCATGAAATAAACACCATAACAACACATGCAATAATCAATATTCATGCTAGATTTAAAAGAAAGATTAAACGTGTCATTCACAACAATGGCACATTGTAAAAATGAATATCAGAGACAATAATTAATACACAATGAAAATAATTATACCAAGAAGGAAACCATGACAGAGAGCACTTATATTAATAAAAACCATTCACCAACTAGCTACAGACTAAGGACGTTGCACCCAACCATAGAAACTACTATTCCAGGTATCAACAACATGTTACCCCAGATCCAGGGCTATGAATCTAGAAGGATAGTTCCAGGGTATAACTCAACTTCCTAAATGAGTTAGCACTCAATCTCTCACAGGTTTCTCAAAAAACAACAATCCAAAGTACACCATCTCTCTTCTCTCCATATTGTACAACCCAAGAGAATGGAACCCCTTATCTACCACATATTCCCTTAGACTATCCACCTCCTTCCAGGGATCCATTTCATCTGGCCAAGAATATCCATGTTGGGACTCTTAGGACTCATAACTGCGAATAAAATTTAGTACATGCCAATTCATCTGAGGCATGCAGGAACAAATTCATGGCTAGAATACACTAGTCATTACTACAACCAACAAACAACAACTTCTTCCTCAACAATTCGCCCCCATGTCCCAACCTATAACAAGAATGAATGAGGAATAATAAATTAGAAACAATGTGAAATAGTGAAAGATTGAATGGAGAAGAACCCCCAAATAACCCACACGATGGGTTTATATATTTAGTTGGAAATTAAGAACCACATGACCTTTCCCAAGAAGCTCATGTAACCAATTCTCTCAATTAAAACAATTATGGCTAAATAAAATATAATAAAATACTTAGCCCCTTAAGCCCCCTCTCTCATGGAATCATAACCCCATATAACTCTTGTACCTGTCTATCTAGAAGGAATCAATGTATTTTATTATTAATATTGATCACAACATTACATTTTCTTACGCACTCCGTCCACTTTTAATTGTTTGGGCACTCTAGCATTTCATAAAATAACAAAATACATTATTAATATGGGGACTCAAAACTGGGGTATTGTGTATATATATATATATATATATTATTAAACCTATTGTTGAAATCATCGACAGTTTCATTGGATATTTTCTTGAGTGAGCCAAATTCATTCAGGTGGTATAGGATATCCATTTTCTGACACCATTGTCTCATAAAGGCAACTTGTAGAGCTGGCCAACTATCAGTTGAAGCAATAGGTTGCTCTCTAGACCATTTTCTAACATCCCCCCCTATAGTTTGGAAAAATAGCCTCATGAATACATAATCATTCTCTACAGATTGGTCATTTGTAAACTCACTAAAAGAACTCATAATATCTTCATTTTACCGAGTTTTATCCCCATCAAATTTTGGCAGATATTTCATGTAATTTTGTGGGAGGTCATGGGTAATTTGGGGAATATTCAATGGGGAAAATATGGAAGTCACCCAAGGATTTATAGGTGTTGAGGGAGGAAATTGATTTCCCCCAAGTCTTCCTCCACCTAATCCATCCATGATATTTTGTAAAATTATGTTATGGGATTCAAAGGACAGAGGAGGGACATGAATTTTAAAAAAGGGTCCATGAGAATAACCCACTTCTAGGATAAATTATAAAGTATAATTTTGAATATCTATCAAACGTTCTGGTGTAGATTTTAAAGAAAAAAGTGAGTCTTCAAATATATAAGTCATATTTACAGATTCAATACTTTGATGAACAACATAAAGAAACATTTCTATATAAGGGTTACCTAAAAAAGAAGACATATGACACTCTCTGACATTTCTCTAGGTGACAAGAATTTTTGAATCTGAATATATTGAAACCTAATTAGAATCAGGGTGGCTTCTGGTATGTCTTGGGGAAGAGGACAAATTGTCCTTCTATGGAGTGGTTAGGTGAAAAATTAACATCAAGTTCTTGAGGCATTTTCACCATCAAATCTCAAATATTACAATGTTTTATCCCCATGGAATATTTCTTCAACTTATGTCCCCGATAATGATGTTGTTTCATATGTTATCCCTCGAGATGTTCCATGATATTTTTGGAATGATGTCAAGGCACCCCAGGGGCCAAGACTTGGGATGAATCTTAAGGAAAGATTTGAATAAAATAATTGTGAAATATTTAGGATTTTTCCTTCTCTCTCTTTTGAAATTATAGGACCTAAAATAGTCTGAACTCATATGAAAAATGCTCTCAACTATCAGAGGAAAATGTCTATGAGTATTTCATAAAATAAAGGTTAAAAGGAGGATGGAATGATGGGTTAGAGGAAAGAAAAAAGTAAAAACAAAGGGAACTACTAGGAATGAATCTTGTAGCTTATGGAAAAGGAATAGCATGCTAAGCAATTAAGAATTCAACAAATCTAACATATGTATACAAATCTATAAAACATGCTTCAAATAGTTAAAATATTCATACACTCAAATGCATGGAGGTAACCTCTGCATATCATTCAAATGCACAAACAAATTGATAAGAAATGGTCATTCATCCAGTGGAAGCCACTTCTATATCAGGATTAAACACCATGCAGTAACATTGAACATAAGGTATAATATATTGTCTAAGATTTTATAAATAAGATATGATACAGGAAAATAAAAAATGGGAGGAGATGCTCTACAAGAGCACATATACAATGGAAGGAGGAATTACATATTGAAACTTAAATGTAGGGGATGAATCTCTGGGTGCTTTCTACATTTATCAACTGATTATGCTCAAGGTATCTCTGTGGTCGAACAACTCTGGTTACAAGAAACTATTTAACTTCCCAAAGTGTCAACCTTAACAATGGGTTTCTTCATCATCTTTTATTTCTCTTTCTCATGCCCTAAAATTGCTTCTTGAAACCATTTCCAACATCTTAAATCTTCTTTACAGCTTCTTGATTCTTGGGAGGTTTCTCCTGTGGTCAAAATTAGCTACTTTTACCTGCATGAATTATGGTATGTTGAGATCATGTGGTATTTGGAAACTTGCAAGACAAAATATGCACTCAAGGTCCATCCCTGAAGAGTCCCTATAATCATTTATTCTACTTTTGGGTGCTTGAAATCAAATCTACACAGGCATGGGACTCAACATTCATTGGATTTCTTTCGACGAGTAATCTCATCCATCAATTAGAGGCACAATCATTGGAGCTATCGAGGTTTGGGATTCAAGAAAGAAGTTTGATGACAAGAATTCCATGGACTATACAGGACCAGATCTGAACCACTGATTAGTCCCATTTGAAAAGGTCCAATAGAATATTTGGACCGTTGATCGAGAGCGATTGAAACCAAAGTTTGTCTAAGGAAAATGTTATCTTGTTGATGTCAGCACAAACACATGACATTGTTGTTGGTCCTCCTTCACATTGATCTGGTATAGGAACATGCCATTTGTCACCTAGATTTGATATGATTTTGGGTACCTTTGGTGGTTTCCACGTGTCCATGTGGAATCCTCTTATTGGATCTAAGAGTTATTTGTTGGAAGGCCACGTGTAACGCTGAATCGATGCCCTATGGGCATGAATAAAATCTAAATATTCGATCTCTCTAAGTGTGATTGAGGGTGCAATGAGATATGGGCCATTGATCATTCACCCTTGAAAGAGGTATGACATAAAATATGGAGTTTCCATCGTGGGTGCCCCTTGAAGTGGTTGGGGTTTGGTCTTCCAATAGGACTACAACAAGGTAACTCAAAGAGTGAATCTAAACTGTAGATATGGAGCAATGAAGAGTGTTGGAATAGAGGAAGACCCAGGGTTCAATGCTACAACAACGCACCAACAAAGCCTTAACTACCGACCCTTTCGACAACACCTTTGAAGCATATGAAGTCTCACCCGAGGTAGAGGCAGGGGTGGTTACAAGACTCAGGTGTTTGTAACCTTAGTTGGGAAACAAATCTATGATTGTACTACTTAATAAAACGCTTAACACCATTAGTTCTACAATATCTAATCATTAATCACTTCATTGATAAAACAGGGCTTTGCAACATTCACACTGTTATAATGTACTTAAGCACTTAGCATCAATAGATAGGTTAGATCTAACAGATCAAGCACTAAGAACATTCATGTGGATCAGATATAATATTCTCACATATCATTAGCACTAAGAATAAGAAGATCTATCCAATCATTTCAAAGCACTTAGAAAAAGAAGACATAAACCGATTAAGACAAACATAAAGCAAGACAACACAGTGATTACATGGTTCACCCCCACCTTGGGGCTACATCCAACAACTCTTCTTATTTATTGTCTCCATTCAATCAGTTATAAGAACAAAGACTTCAAAACCCTTACTACGCATAGGACAAAGGATCTGCAAAGCTCACTAAATCCTTCTTCCTTATGTTACAACACAAATCCCTCTACAGTCTCGCACAAGGAATTGCACTCAGCTCTGCAAGTCTTACACATAATGCACAAAGCCCTGACCACACAGATCCAACCCTTGGCACTTAGCCTACATCACATAGATATATTATTCGACTTAAACTAATTCTTACATTGCCTATCCTTCTATTTATACATACGAAATAGGCATAAACATGGGTAAACCCATGGACTGACATCCCATTCCCATTACATATTCCCAAAAACTCAAAAAGGATCCAAAAGTGGGCCGAGATCCTGTGATATCCACTTCATCTTGCGCTCCTCCTTTGATAGGGTGTTGAAGTCCCAAAATAGGTCAACATGACCAAGAAACTCCCAAAACTTGGTCAAGGGCCAACAGGCCCCCAACACTCACCTATGACTCGTCCCGAGTCACTCTGGTCTGCCTAGTTCTACCTCAAACACCTCGAGCTTGGCTTGAGCTGCTTCGAATTGCATCTTTGTTGTGGACTCTTGTTCAGTGAACTCCTGCATCACTGCGTCATTCACTGGCCCTTCTAGGAGTTGTTTTGCTATGATGACAACCTGTTCTAGCTTTGCTCCTTGGCTCTCGACCTCTGTAAACAACAGGCATTCCTTATCTTATACTGGTTGGAACCATTGAGTTATGTCCATTACTTTTCTTTGGATTGTATGGATTTGTTGTTGGGTTGTGCGTTTCTCATGAGACCTCTTCATTCTATTTACGACCAATAGGGCCTTCACCTACGCCTAAAGTGTGTCTTCTTGCTAATTCACTACCCAGAGTTGTGACTCTAGCGCCTGTAACTCTGGGTTGTCAGTGAGGTTTTCATAGGTATGAGCGCTATGGTTACTCAGGTGCTTTCACTCCAAGGAAATATCTTTTAATCTGTCAACTGCATTGTGGGTAGTTGCTTCCCTTAGGTCTCTTACATCTTGAGGGGTCTTAGGCATAGTGTAGAGATCCATGTCTTCTATGCGCTGTTGGAGATGCTAGGTTACCTCTTCAAGTTGTGTGACCTTCTGTGGAACTCACTCTTCGGTATTTACTTCGACAACTGTCACAGAGAGAAGTGCTCTGTTGACCATTTCCTTAACATTGAGTTGCTTTGTGAGCAACTGTCCCTTGCTTTGTTGCAACTGTGTTTTGTCTTCATCCCATTTCTCTTATAGAGCATGATTTTCTCATTCTGCAGTACTGCATTGGTCCTCAAGGTATTTCTGTACTTGCGCTAAAGATTGGGTGGCTTGTGATATCTCTGCCTCAGATTTTCGAAGGTGAGCTTAAACTATATCAATGATCTGGTGGAGTTTAGCTGGCTCATCTCCCAGTTCTGGTGTTTCCGATGGGAGAGGCACAGTGGAAACTGCGCGGCTGGACTTCAGTGCATGCTGCACTCCTTCAAGTTCAAACTTGATCCGATTGAATACCTCCTCCTGCTTAGCTTATTGCTTCTCTACTATCTCCATCAAAGCATCATTCAGGGCTGCTACAAAAAAATCAAAGTCATCTGATGTGAGGGTAGTCTCAAATTTGGTCCTGGTTGCTTTTGATTTCTTCTTTGAAGAAGGTTTTGGAGGGGAAACCTTCCTTTTCTTTGAGGGGTCCTCCTCATATCTAGGTGGTGTAACCTCGCCTTTCTTCTATTCATCTTCTTCACTATCTATCTATCTGCCATATCCTCCTTGCTCTGTTGATATGGAAGCAATCTTCATAGAGGTATTGTTGACATCTTGGGCGTCTTCATTATTCTTTGTCTTGCTGGGTCCAGTGGTATCATGCACTGCTTCGAGATTGTCAATATCAGATATATCTACGGGGTCTGCTGGGATGAGGAGGTCCATCAACCATTCCTTGGCGATTTCCTCCAAATCCTCCTCTCTCAACTTGTAGTATGATTTCAGTTGTTGTTTGTTCTCATCAGCACGCACTGTGATATAGATGAAATGGCGGTCCATGTTGAATTTAATCAAGGGCATGAACCTGTGGAGAGTGTTCAAGGTTATACGAGGCTCAGACTGGATAGTTGTCTTCAACTTGTAATAAGTATGGAACATGACATTTGACTACCACTATTTATTCATGTTGTTCAAGTACCAACGTGTACTGAACTTCACGGTCAAAGGTTCAAATAGCTCAATGTCCGGGAAGGTCGCACCTTCCGGCATCTCCCATGCGATGAAAGTGACCAGTATGAGAAGCCAGATAAAGTGGAACTCGTATCCTTGATCTTGCGCTTCCCTGTAGTCAAGTTCCAACTGGTTTACCAGGTACTGCGCTTCCTTGCAGTCAAGTTCCAACTAGTTTACCAGGTACTATGCTTCCCTGCAGTCAAGTTCCAACTGGTTTACTAGGTACTGTGCCCAATTCATCTAAAGTCCTTCTGCACACTTCCCCATGAAGTCAACTACGAGCCCCATGACTTGGGTGGGTTAATTCTTTCGCACCAACTTTCCTACGATAAATTGACAGGCTAGGCACACTGCGTTGCTCTGGATAGAAGCTACCTTGTAGCCTCACGTTCCTTTCTCGACATCGTCATAAGTGTCCTTAATCTTCTACACAACAGTGTGATCCGCGGTCTTTCTATGGTAGAACTCTTGTGGGTCAGGGCCTTGCATGCTTAGCCCTGTGATCCGATTTATCAACATCGAATCCACTATGATGCGGTGGTTCAACCACAAATATCTTCCATGGTAGTAGGACAACAACAACTTGATGCATGCGTTTACTTCTTGGTGCCTAGCGAAGTGAGGAATCTTCATGACATTAAGTAGTGTGGACTACACGAGGTTCATGGTCCATGTCTGGGGCACAATCTTCAAGTTATTTCCCTTGGTTCTGGTCAGATACTTGTGTGGGGCGAGCATGTTGTACACCTTCCTCTCACTGAGGTTGAAGTCGCTATACTTCAACACTATGATCTTATATTGGTCTGTGCACACTGTGCATATCCCTTTCGGGAGGTACGCAGTGACCAAATAATACTCAAATTCACGGGGTACACTGTCATGATTTATTGCGCCTCTCAGAGGGGGCAGATAGGTGGGTAGTATACTCAGGATTAACTTAGAATTTGCAATATCATCCCTATGCTTAGTTCACTTTTCATCGACTAGCCGGGATGGACTGGCTCGAGCAGTGGACAGAGAGGTCGATAGTCCTCTCGTCGAAGATGCTTGTACACCTATCGACACTCCTCTCTCCAAAATGAATCTTTCAGTCATTAAGTCGAGGAGAAATTCCATTACTAATTCTTCAACTGCGGTGAGCTCGTCTGACATACGCACTCAGGATTAAAATTGTCGGGGTCACGATGATCTTAGATACAACACTAAAACAAACAACAATAGTGCATTGATCACTCTATACAGTTCACTTAGTCTATGGGCTACTAATTCTCAGTTAGCGAAAGTGTTCTTCATGCATGGCGCAATGGGATAAGTAGGCAAATTGGCAATATCTCTGATGCAGGAGCATCTCTCCACGTCAGCCAGCCAGCCAGCCAACCACGTCTAGCGCACGCATTCAAATATGAAGAGAGGAGTTGCCCTCATTTTGATTTAGAATTGAATGTAATTTAATGTTTAAGTTGTTGAGTTGGGAATCCATGCCTTTATGCAGGCGTAGAGTAGATAGGCATTTAATATTTTGTAAGGCTAAGAACTAGATCCGATGCTAGACTAGACAACCTATTCAATGTAATTGAATAGGGTAGGTGTATTGGAGGGAGGAGCTCGAAGAGCCTCCTCATGTATAAAGATCAATTGTATCTCTTTGGAGGGAAGTGGAGTGAGAATCTGTGAGTAGAGAGCAGAAGAGAAGGAGTCGAGACCTTGTTATAGGCCATGCTCAGGAACACTTTGTAAAAAAAACAGGCATTTGCCATTTAATACAAATAGCAATTTTTCCTGCATGATTCTATGTTGAATGAATGTCTGCAAGTGTTCTTTATATGTTGTGAATGTGTGTTATGCTTATGCATTTGCAGGAGTTGTTTTGGCTTCAGGGTTAGAGGTCTTTGAGGCTTCACACCAGGAGGGTGTGACAGAACGTTGTGGGTTCTAATAGCCGTGCACAGAAGGTGCCTTTCTAGATTTTGCGGGTTCAGACAAAGACGTGTTGCGGGCACCAGAAATGGAATGAACAACTTGGAAGAAAGATCTGTGAGGTTGTTGAATACCTCAAGAGGCAAGGCTGTGTATGAAGAAACACAGTTGCAGACATGACCTCTTATGAGTTCTGTAAAGCTCTGCTAGGTGGGCATTGAGCAAGTTCAAGGAGTGCATAGAAGGAATCTACTGTGAGTTCTATATAACTCTGCCAGGAGGGCATTGAGACAGTGTGCAGAAAGGCACAAGGAAAATAATTCTTTGAGTTCTAGATTGGAAGAAGAATCCAAGGAGAAGGATCTTAGCAGGGTTTTTGAACACCCTGAAGGATTTAGCAAGAGGTGGCTTGAGTGAAGGATAGCCAGGAGGGCATCCAAATTCTCCATTTGAGGGAGAGAGGAAAAAGGATGAGTTTCCTTGGAGGTCAAAGCTAGAGTAAAGCTCAGGATGGAGAGCACCCTTGTGTGCATGTGAAGACTGTGTAGGAGCGCAGAAGTCAGAATCCTTTGAGGATTCGAGAAAAGAAGCTCAGGAGAAATAGCGGCATTGAGAGCACAGGCGAGGACTCGGATTCATGGAGATCAAAGAGGAAAGGCAAAGGTTGAGGCCTTTAAACACTTGGAATTTTTCCAAGCATAGGAAGAAAGCGTTGAAGCTCAGGAGGAGGCACATTAGCCACCTGTTTAGACTAGGAAAGAGATCTAGACCGTTTGTTTTCCACGTCCAAGAAGGAGCAAGAGGAGAACATAGAAGAAACGATCTGGACCGTCGAATCTAGGTCCAATTACCCGTCAGTCGTTGGATCTGACAGGAGCTACATGAGGTTTAACTTCGTGAATAGGAGGGTGAAGGTCCTGAAAGGCATTGGTGCATCAGGATATCAACGTTCGGGATATCGGGGTCCTAAAGATGAGAGGTCGAGACTTTATAAGTCCTGAAACAACAAAAGAATCGCAGCCATTGATTTGAGGAAGGATGTGTGTCACGCGATCGTCCAATTCAGAGATCCAGACACCAGGACTCACATAGGTGAGCACTTTTGACTTCACATCTGGTGAAGTCCCAAGATTTGATCTGAATCGTCCATCGGTTGGGACACATGGTAGAGATCGAGAGTTGTCGACATTTCAAAGTTCAGAACTTGGGGTGTCAAGAGGTCCAATACATTTCGGCATTCGAAAGCCCAAAATCGAGAAGTGACGAGGATCGTCCATTTCGAGGGGATGCGTGGCAACAATCGAGACCTTTGGGAAAATTCCTGAAAGGGGAGAGTCCATCAGCATATCAGGATTCGGCAGATCGCGAATCCTGAGGACAAGAACCATGCACATTTCAGAAATGCGAAGTCTGAAACCCCGACAAGGTGGAAAGCTACATTATGGGGATAGCTGATGTCATATCGGGAAATTGGGATTTAGAGGATCGGGAATCCTGAGGACAAGAGGTTTGGAGCATTTGAAGGCCCAAAACCCCGAAAGGGATTGTGGTCATATAGGCTAAGGTCATGTGGACCAGGAAATAACAATGGATGGGCTAAAGGTTATTAAAGCGCATCGGCACATCGACGTTTCGTGGATCGACATTTCGGGGGTCCAGTGGATGAGAGGTTGAGAACTTGGGTTGTGCGACCCCGAAAATAGAGTTGTGGTTTTATGTGTAGTGGTCGTGTGGGCCAAGACTTAGCCCTCAGGGCTAGTCGCAGAAAAAGGTGTTTCGACATTTCGAGATTTCGACGATCGGGGAATCGAGAGAATAGGGGTTCTCATGACATCCGGAATCAGGAAACCCCAAAGACTGAAATCACATTTCCTATGGGGAAATTGATCATGGTCGTGTTGGGGCGTGAAGGAATAGGAAGGACCTGTGGATCGATTCATGCACGATTTGAGGGGAATCGAATGAGCCGCTTCGGCTCACAAGCTAGACGAATGATCCTTAAGACCAGGAGGTTAGTGCAGAGACTCTGTCGAGGCAGGGAAGTGAAGCCTGCGTCTGGTGTGGTATCAGAGCCTGAATCTTGTCTGTAGATTTCAGGCAAGGGAAGCCGACGAAGGAGAGCACTCTGATACATGCATCAAGTGGTATCAGAGCGAGAACTCTATTTGTATATTTCAAGCAGAGGGAGAAGACAAAAGAAGACAAAGTGCTGGAGACTCTGTGATAGTTGTTTGCAGGTAGGCAACAATCAAGAAGACAGTCAGGAGGACTGTAGGAGAAGATGAGACACTCGGGGTGCAGGAGTGAGCAGTAGATTTGCCAGGAGGGTAGACATAGACAATAACATGGCTACTAGGTATGCTGAAAGGAAAAACCCAGAGCTGATGAGCACAACCGAAAGGGGGAAAGAACTTGCCAACATCAGGGCAAGAATGGAAGAGATTGAACTGCGGATGCAACATAATACCATGTCAATATGGGTATATGTATGGCCCATGAGGAAGCCGAAGGTAAAATGGCCAGTCAACGAGTATATGGCTAGAGGATAGCGAAGGCTGTTAAAAGGATGGTTGAGGCATGCTGAAAACCTTGATGGACCCGAAGAGATGGTTCAGGTATGTGAACCAGAGATTGGGAAAATTCTCAGTGAAGAGGATGAAATGAGATTAGTTGAAGATCTTGAGAACTGCCAGAAGGGTAGAGAGGAAATTCCAAGTTTCCAGGTGGGCAAGGAGTTGAGATCAGTTGAATATCTCATGGACTTTCAGGAGGATAGCCAAGGAATTTCACATTTCCAGCTGGGCAATGAAATGAGGTCCCTTCAGGATCTCGAAGACTGTTAGGAGGGCAGCAAAAGCATATCAAATTGCCAGGTGGGCAGAGATAAGAATACGAGACTATATGAAAGTCTCACAGACTTGGATGTGAGTTCAATTCAGCAAGGAGTGTTGATGAAGATGGGATCGGTTGATCTCATAGTCTGCCAGGGAAGCAGCAAGAAAATCCCATATTACTAGGTGGGCAGGGATGAGCAGGTGAGTTGGAATCAACCAGAGGAGATGACAGAGTAGGTGAGCTCAAACATGGATGTGGATCAGCAGATGCTGCTGATAGAAGAGGAATATTTGAGAAATCTTCTGATGATTGGGGGAATCGAAATATTCCTACCACTTACCTAAGAGGAGGCAGAAATCTGTGTTGCAGATGCAACAATAGTAGAAGGATAGAAAGCTGAGACTGTCACAACAAAATTGGAGCAGACTTTGGAAGTTTCCCAAGCAGACGAAGAAGAAGATGAGCATTCTGAGGAGTGTCTCAATGCTTTCAGCCAGGAAGCTGAGGAATCTACAGCACTGAAGCTAACAACAGGAGAAGAAGAAGAGGATGATGAGCATTCCGAGGAATGGCTCAATATTTTCAGTCAGGAGGCTGAAAGGATTGCAACATGGGAGTTTGCAGAAGAAGAAGAAGACATAATTAGTTTGGCTGATCTGTATGAAAAAATTGAAGCCCTGAAGAGAAGGGTAATAGTGCAGAGCGTGCACATCCAACAAGTGAAGTTGGTAGCAGATGAGGAAGGCATGGGAGATCACAGTGATCTGCCCATTTGAAGAAAAAAATTGCAACCAGGGAGACTGCATGAATAGGGCCAACCATTTTAGCAGTTGGATGAGGTGATAGAAGACATCAAAAGGCTGATGGTAGATTCAGCAGAGACTGCCAGCAAGGAGAAGTTGGGCAAAAAGGCAGCAGCAGCAGCAGGGAGATGGAGCGGATGAACAACTCCAAAGGATGATTTGGGATCCAGGAGGATTTCAACAGCTGGGATCGAAAGCTCATGAGCAGGAGCTCATAAATTTTGCAGCTGAGGAGTATGATGCATGAGCATCTCTCCACGTCAACCAGCCAGCCAGCTAGCTGCATCTAGTGCACACATTCAAATCTGAAGAGAGGCGTTGTCCTCATTTTGATTTAGAATTGAATGTAATTTAATGTTTAAGTTGTTGAGTTGGGAATCCATGCCTTTATGCAGGTGTAGAGTAGATAGGACTTTAATATTTTCTAAGGATGAGATCTAGATCCGATGCTGGACTAGACAACCCATTCAATGTAATTGAATAGGGTAGGTAGATTGGAGGGAGGAGCTCGAAGAGCCTCCTCATGTAGAAAGATCAATTGTATCTATTTGGAGGGAAGTGGAATGAGAATCTATGAGTAGAGGGCAGAAGAGAAGGAGCCGAGACCTTGTTACAGGACGTGCTCAGGAACACTTTGTAAAAAAAATAGGCATTTGCCATTTAATACAAATAGCAGTTTTTCCTACATGATTCTGTGTTGAATGAATGTCTACGAGTGTTCTTTATATGCTGTGAATGTTTGTTATGCTTATGCATTTGCAGGAGTTGTTTTGGCTTCAAGGTTAGAGGTCTTTGAGGCTTCACACCAGGAGGGTGTGACAGAACACTGCGGGTTCTTATAGCCATGCACAGAAGGTGCATTTCTAGATTTTGCGGGGTCAGACAAAGACGTGCTGCAGGGACAAGAACTGGAATCAAGAACTTAAAAGAAAGACCTATGAGGTTGCTAAATACCTCAGGAGGCTAGGCTGTGTATGAAAAAACACAGTTGAAGACATGACCTCTTATGAGTTTTGTAAAGCTCTGCCAGGTGGGCATTGAGCAAGTGTAAGGAGTGCACAAAATGACTCTGTTGTGAGTTATGTATAACTATGCCAGGAGGGCATTGAGACAGTGTGCAGATAGGCACAAGGAAAATAATTCTTTGAGTTCTAGATTGGAAGAATAATCCAAGGAGAAGGATCTTAGCAAGGTTGTTGAACACCCTAAAGGATTTAGAAAGAGGTGGATTGAGTGAAGGATAGCCAGTAGGGCATCCAAATTCTCCATTTGAGGGAGAGAGGAAAAAGGAAAAGTTTCCTTGGAGGTTGAATCTATAGGAAAGCTCAGGATGGAGACCACCCTTGTGTGCATGTGAAGACTATGTAGGAGCGCAGAAGTCAGAATCCTTTGAGGATTCGAGAAAAGAAGCTAAGGAGAAACAGCGGCATTGAGAGCACAGGCGATGACTCAGATTCGTGGAGATCGTAGAAGAAAGGCAAAGGTTGAGGCCTTTGGACACTTGGAATTTTTCCAAGCATAGAAAGAAAGCGATGAAGCTCAGGAGGAGGCACAGTAGCCACCCATTTAGACTAGGAAAGAGATATGGACTATTGGTTTTCCACGTCCAAGAAGGAGCAAGAGGAGCGCACAAAAGAAACAATCTGGACCGTCAGATCTAGGCCCAATTACCCGTCAACCGTTGGATCTGACAGGAGCTGCATGAGGTTTAAATTCGTGAATAGGAGGGTGAAGGTCCCGAAAGGCATTGGCGCATCAGGATATCGACGTTCGGGATATCGGGGTCCGGAAGACGAGAGGTTGAGACTTTATAAGTCCCAAAACAACGAAAGAATCGCATCCATTGATTTGAGGAAGGACGTGTGTCATGCGATCGTCCAATTTGGAGATCCGGACACCAGGACTTACATAGGTGAGCTCTTTTGACTTCGCATCTGGCAAAGTCTTGAGATTTGATCTGAGTCGTCCATCGGTTGGGACATGTGGCGGAGATCGGGAGCTGTCGGCATTTTGGAGTTCGGAACTTCGAGTGTCAAGAGGTCCAATACATTTCGACATTCGAAAGCCTGAAATTGCGAAGTGACGAGGATCGTCCATTTCAAGGGGATGTGTGGCAACAATCGAGACCTTTGGGAAAATTCCCGAAAGGGGAGAGTCCATCGGAAGAATCCTGAGGACAAGAACCATGCGCATTTTAGAAATGCGAAGTCTGAAACCCCAGTAAGGTGGAAAGCTCCATTGTGGGGCTAGCTGATGTCATATCGGGAAATCAGGATTCGGAGGATCGAGAATCCTGAGGACAAGAGGTTCGGAGCATTTGAAGGCCTGAAACCCCGAAAGGGACTACGGTCATATAGGGGAAGTTCATGTGGACTAGGAAATAGGAATGAATGGGATAAAGGCTATTAAAGCTCATCGGCGCATCGGTGTTTCATGGATCGACATTTCGGGGGTCCAGTGGATGAGAGGTTGAGCGCTTGGGTTGCATGACCCCGAAAATAGAGCCATGGTTTTATGTGTAGTGGTTGTGTGGGCCAAGACTTATCCCTCAGGGCTAGTCACAGAAAAAGGTGTTTCATCATTTCGAGATTTCAGGGATCGGGGAATCGAGAGAACAAGGGTTCTCGTGACATCGGGAATCAGGAAACCCCGAAGCTTGAAATCACATTCCCTATGGGGAAATTGATCATGGTCGTGTTGGGGCATGAAGGAATAGGAAGGACCTGTGGATCGATTCATGCGCGATTCGAGGGGGATTCGAATGAGCCGCTTCAGCTCATGAGCTAGACGAATGATCCTTAAGACTGGGAGTTCAGCGCAAAGACTTTGTCAAGGCAGAGAGGTGGAGCCTGCGTCAGGTTCGCTTGCAACATTTGTGAGACTCCATTAACTCTTGTTCTGTCCATTATGGTGTAGTCCAATGGTCTGGTGTCAAGCTGTAAATGATTTTCGACCCGTTCGAAGTGGGATTCGAATGGATATATCGACCCCAACGGCTATATTGCTTCGCCCTAGCGAAGTACCATGTGTACTTATTCTGATATCCCGACAAAGCTCTAATTCTGCAAATTTTTTGTCTGCAAAGTTTCCTCTGGAACCTTCTGCAACTTAGCTCTCTTCTTACCTTGCTTTCTAGCCTTCTTTCCAATGAGCTTTGTCTCGGTAGTTCATTTTCCATTCTGATTCTTATCATTTTTTAACATAGTCACTACGCACTGTTGAGATTCTTTCCTAGGTTTTAGGGGTAATACCTCTTCTTTATCTGGAGTAAGTACTTCAATATTTTGTGGGTTTTCTAGTGTTCTTTCAACTTCGACATCAGGGTCTCTAATTTCAAATAGCTTCGTTCTGTTCTCCTGTTCTTCAATCAAGTATGTGATCCTTCTAGTCATGAAATCTTTTAAATCTTATTTCTTCTTCTCCAAGACTTCTTATTATTTCTTTCGTCTGGCTTGATCGTTGTCAATCTAAGTTTTTCCTATTAATATGGTAAACGTGGCACTGTCCTCAATAAATTAAAAAATCTCAAAATCTTCCTCTGTCGAAGTTCCATTGATGGTCATAGTTATCTGAGCGAGCCTTCCATACAGGTTTACCAATTTTCCTCTGAATAAACCTAGTCCTCCTAATGAGGGAGTCATAGTAGGCCTCATTATAGCTTCCCAAGTTCTCTCTATTATGATATTCACCTGCATTTCTTCATCTAGAACACAGTCAATGTCGAAATCTCCTATTCTTTCCTCCATGCATTCCTTTTCTTTAAATATCTTTGATAATCTAACATGTCGATGGTCATCCAAAGTGTCTTTCATCTGTAGCAATACCTTCCTCTGATTCTTTTTGGGGTTATGCTATAGGCTTAGTTTTTGGATCTGCCCTAGGGTTTTCTTGATTCAGTTTTATTCCTTCAAGCCTAGAAATCATTCTATGGAGATCCAACACTTCATGGTCCATAGCTTTGCAACAAAGACAACTATGTCTTCTTCCAGGGCATTCTTTAGAAAGATGTCCTGTTTTTCTACAACTATAACAAAGGGTTAATCCTCTCTTTCTTTTAAATGATCCCCACCCTCTTCTGTACTGCGCACTAGGATCATAGGAGCTAACCCGCAATAAATTATTTATGGGATCCTGCATCCATTCGTTACTCCAAACATTCTTTTTATGCATAGGTATAACATATGTTTCATTATTCTTGTTAGATCTATTAATATCAAATCTTCTTTCATCTATCAATACCCTAGTTTTCAAGCTAGGAAATTTTTTATTAAACATACGTAGATCCATACTCTAGAAACAAAAATTTCCACTTATCTTACTTCTACAAAGAACAAAGCTTTCAGACATAATTTTTTTTACTATCTTTACCTTTATCAGAGCACAAAGCTTACAGATCTTACCTCTTTTAATCAAACATCCTCACTTTTAACTTTCTTAGGGCACAAATCTTTCGGAACTTACCTCTTTTCTTTAGATCTGATCTCCTTTCTTCAGATAGAGATTCTTTATTAAGCACATAGCTTTATAAATCAAGTAGAATAATGTGCACTAGGGCACAGATCTATGCATAGAGCTTTTAGGTAATCTTTTTGCACCAAGCTTCTTCTTCCTCAGTTCCTAGCAATCACAGTTTCAATCTAGACAATGGAACCATTTGTTGGCACAGGGGTGGACCCAAGGTTCAACGCTACAACAACACACCAACAAATCCCTAACTACCGTCCCTTTCAGCAACAGCTGCGAAGGAGATGAAATCTCACCAGAGGTAGAGGTAGGTATAGTTGCAAGACTCAGGTGTTTGAAACCTTAGCTGGGACACATATCTGTGATTGTACAACTTAATAAAGTGCTTAACACCATTAGTTCTACAATATATAATCATTAATCACTTCGTTGATAAAACAGGGCTTCACAACATTCACACTGTTATAACGTACTTAATCACTTAGCATCAATAGATAGGTTAGATTTAATAGATCAAGCACTAAGAACATTCATATGGATTAGATCTAATATTCTTAGATATCATTAGCACTAGGCATAAGCAGATCTATCCAATCATCTCAAAGCACTTATAAAAATAAGACATAAACCCATTAAGACAAACATAAAGCAAGACAACACAACGTTTACGTGGTTCACCCCCACCCTGGGGCTACGTCCACCAACTCTTCTTCTTTATTGTCTCCATTCAATCGGTTACAAGCACAAAGCCTTCAAAACTCTTACTCCGCACAGGACATAGGATCTGTGCAACTCGCTATATCCTTATTCCTTGCGTTACAACACAAATCCCTCTACAGTATCACACAAGGAATTGCACAAATCCCTGATCACGCAGATCCAACCCTTGGCACTTAGCCTACATCACATAGATATATTATTCGACTTCGACTACTTCTTACATTGCCTATCCTTCTATTTATACATACAAAATATGCCTAAACATGGGTAAACCCATGGGCCGACATCCCATTCCCATCACATATTCCCAAAAACCCAAAAAGGATTTAAAAGTGGGCTGAGATCCCATGATCTCTTCTTCGTCTTGCGCTCCTCCTTCGACAGGCCGTCAAAGTCCCAAAATAGGTCAACATGACCAAGAAAATACCAAAACTTGGTCAAGGGCCAACAAAGAGAGTGTTGAGAAAAATATATGAATTGATCTTACTCAAACATTTTCAGACTTTACTTGGCTGAAGAAAGGTAGACGGGAATATCACCCTATTTTTATAGCGAACAAAAATAACATTCTAACTCACAAGTATTAATTACGAGTGCTTAGGCTAGTCTTTTATCAACAAAAAGCTTGCTGGAAATTCACTTTTTATGTAATTTTCTGAATATAACAGTTGCTGAAATAAATGTAAGAACAAAAGTAAAGACACCAAGATGATAACCAAGATAGTTGAGACATAAATAAATCCTTTATCTCATTCCAATTCACCAAAGAGTCATTTTCTTTACAAAATCTCATACAAAAATCTCGAACCAAAGTCAAACTTAGACATCCCTGATGGAACATACAAAAGGACCTCTTATAGAAAACCAAAACTAAACTCTAAAAGATGGATCAGCTTGACACAGATTGCTCCCCACTTGACTCTGCACAATAGCCTTTATCAGTCATGAAATTTAATTCACAAACAGACAAGTCTACATAGACTATCAAAGATAGATCAACACCTCTAAAAAACAAGTGTCTGAATGATTTGATTCAGCCCTCAATATTTCTGTCTACAATAAGACCCTGGTATCATAAAAGAGAATTAGGCTGTGATGAATATATGAATGAATTAAAAATGAACTATCTCAACATAAACTCAAAGAGCAAACCTTAGCATGCTTATGCTTCTATCCTCCTCTTGTTCCTCCCTTTCCTTTTGATTTTAACAAATTAAAATTGGTTGAAGAAGTTGAACCAATTCATTAGTTAACTTAATTAAAAGACTCAACTAACTTTAGTTGGGGGGGGGGAAGTAATAATTATAATAAGGGTCATAAATAAATAATAACTAGTAGGTGGGACCCCTTGTGACTCCATTTAATTCATAACAACCATAACAATCATAACATAACCAATAGTTAAGCAAAACATACCTCCTTGTGCCTCCCATCAACATATTCTCTTTTGGCAATTTAAACTCATGAAATTTAAAATCATTTCAAAAATAATACTCATATGTCCAAAATAAACATGTTGTCCAAAGATCCATGAAATCAACTATCATAAAACACTAGATAACAGAAAACTCAAAAGCCATATTTTCCAGTCTAGGATGCAACCCTTCCTTGGTTGTTGTTGTCACCTCTTGATTTTCCTGAATTTTCCTTGGGTTGTGCAGATCCTTTGGGCTTAATCTCGTTGATCATGTGGGAACAATTGTCCCTCAAATGCATCTGGGAAGACACGGATTTGTCATAGTCATTGGAGGGTGAGGAAAGGGAAGCAATGGATTTTCCTTTATCAAGTGCATGGTGGGCTTCAGTCTTAAATCTCTTGCTATCTTGGGAGGATTGCACTGGCGAGTGATTCTAGGCAGCTTGGACAATAGGGTTAACCGACAGAGGAGGAGGTAAAGACAAGTTGGGCCATCCATGATGTTGGGAGACTACCAGGTGGAAAATCTCCTTCCATCCATCATTTTTAGGGACCTCGGGTTGTAATGAGACATGGGGAGGTACAGGGATCCTGCGTGCTTGCTGGGCTTGGAAAGGAGGCCTTTTAGGCCTAGGTCAGACTATTCGCTTCCCAATCCAATTAAAGAATCTGACATGAAACATTTGGCCAAGATCTTCTGAATCATTGTCAAAATGTATAGAGAACCTGGGCCTTCTTGGGCCTTGGTTCTAGTTACCTCTACCTCTATTTCCTCGACCATGGATTCCTTGACTGAAAAAACTCATCCTGCATGTGTAATCGATTAGCAAATAGTGTTTTAAATAACCATGCATGACAAATCTTAAAAATAGAAAATAGGTTTGGCTCAGAATGCATCAGACTCATGCAATCCAATCCATACGTATTGTTTTACTGTTAATCAACGAGAAAGGGGGTGAAACAGGGTTCTGGGATATGTGAGGGGTTTGTATTGAGAGAAAATATGATATAATGAAAGGGGAGAAGCATGGTCATTGATTTATGACAACAACATTCAACTATAAAGAAAACCAATAAAACCTCACTACAATTCACACAAGACACTACCACTTTCATCCATTTTAACACCGAAATTCTCTTGACTATAATTAATCTTAGAAAAAGGAGTGAAAAAGGAATATGGGAGGTGACGGGGTTTGTAATGAGCAGAAATTAAAATAATGGAAGGGAAGAAGGACGATTATTGTTCATGTAATTAATTAAGTGATCCATAAAACATTCTGTGAAAGGAGATGCATCAACCATCCATCACTTGACTAAATAATGATTTATGTGTAGCTAACAAGTTCATTGTTCATAATCAAATGTCCACACAGTGCCATTACAAAACAATGGGTATCCTATAAATTTGCAAGAGGTTATGTTCCCTTCATTCACATACTTTTCATTTTATAAAAAATTATGCATAGTACTAATTTCGAATCTGTAACTATCAAAGTCAACCACTACCCATGCATTTCTTCAATCCACAACAATGCTACAAAAGGTCATGTTTCAAATTAACAATGATGTCTCTATCATTGCAATCAACCCATCAATTAAATGCAATGATATTCACTAAACATGTATAGGCAGTAAAAAAAATATTCAAGACCAAATTGCATGCGTGTAATGACAATCAATCATACAACCAACAACCACCATTTAGACACAAACTATGCACGGGGTAATTTTTTCCCAGGTAATGTAGTTCTGCCACTATAGGAAAATAATTCAATGTGACTTAAAAGTTGTGCCACCCATCCAACATGACTGTCATCAACAACATGTCTTCTTAAACCAATGGTTGATTTGCAATAAATAAACATGCTTAAACTCTATGGGCATCCCTGAGTATGAAAAACAAGCTATCCATACCACACACAATGCACAACTAACAAAACTCCATGGTGCAACATTTCCACTTAACACAATGCGACACACAATCACAATAATAACTCAACATATCATGCCAATATTTCTATTTAATCACACTGTGATCGACCATGACGTGTACACTTAGGCTCTTTCAACCAACAACACAAGGATGTCGTGGATATACTTTCTACAGTCATCTAGTTCAGTGGTCATTCGGCCCCAAAGAAAACCATAGTTACCATGCCCATTACTTTACCGTGCAAAACAACATACACAGAATGTGACATTTTTTAACAACACCAAACATTTGTAACCAATTCGAGCCATCATCCAAATCATCATAAGTGAAAATACTAGTGACTGCATACAACCAACAACTCACCACTGTCGTAAAAAATCAATCAATCCAACAAGATGTGGCAACTACGTGTACCCTCGCATCGAATCG
Source organism: Picea glauca (assembly GCA_000966675.3). Classification (NCBI taxonomy): domain Eukaryota; kingdom Viridiplantae; phylum Streptophyta; class Pinopsida; order Pinales; family Pinaceae; genus Picea; species Picea glauca. Next base: position 426,337 of record JZKD02S1716219.1, on the reverse strand, counting down.
AATCAGGGCAGAGGCGTTCTCCATTAATAGTACTGAGTTATTGACATATGGAGGGCGGTTGTATCCTTTAAAATTACAATTGGCAATGAAGGGTTTATCCTTATTATCACATATGGAGTAACTAAATTCTAAAACAATAGGCCTTCCATACAACCAACTAGGCGAATTCGTTTTCATAAGTATTCGACCATACATTCGAGCCACGATAACCCGTAGAAACTTGATAGGCACGAAAATATCCTTTACAAAATTTGAGACTGGAGGGCTAAGGGTTTACTCTGTAACCAACACTAGGGAATGGAGCCAACTCCTCGTAATGGTGGAACTTTCGAGGCCAAGGGTGTGTACCTAGAGAGAGACATGATTCATTTGTCGATAGGTAACAATCCATGGCAGGGGGGCACAAAAAAGGGTGAGGCTCTCATTCAGCCAAACAATTTGTTTAATGCACGCAGGGTATAACCCTCGTGTTCTTCATCCAAACTAACACAATACTAAGGTGAATACAGGGACGAGCTAAGAACAAAACACTTAGTTCATGATCCTTAGCGGTGGAAATAACCAATGCTGAGGTGAAACACAACATGGTGATGCAGAAAACCTTCGACCATTAAACCCATGATAGCCAGAGACTAGGTTAGTGATGGTGTGTGAAGACAACTGTCCACCCAAAACTAAGAAAACAAAAAAAACCATCCAACCAAACAACAGTGATAACAAGAATTATCACCCAGGAGAACCAATAACCTCGACGAACTCAAAATGTTACAGGAAGAACCATTCTCTCTTCATTTCCAGAACCCAAATTTCACACAATTGCAGCACTTAGGAAAACAAAAATCCATACACCTGAGCTAGTGACCATTTCATAACCAGAGAGAAATCATGAATGGCAAAAAAAATACACACTTGTAATTGAACTCCTTAAAATGAGAGTTGCCTGAGCGGTTCCTCCTTGCTAAAATTTTGGAGCATAACACAACAGCAAGATCGAACAATAGCCCAGCTAGGGTGGAGGCCAACGAGAAGAGTAAAGGTGACGTGCAGTAAATGCATGCTACCTCCACCCACATCTCATTAACTCAACAGTACATGCCAACAAATTCTCCATTAACACGACTAATCAAACATGTATCGAAACCATCACCACATTAAAATCCAACAGCATGATCACCATATCCCATTTCACATCATATAACTCAAACAAAATTGCCTAACCATCAACGTTCACCACCTTGCCAAATGCGCCACCACATTTCAACCATATGCATATTAACATGTGATTCAATAACAACTTGATAATCATTTACTTCTTACCTATGGTTTAGCAATAATCATCAAGTATTTTCATGCATGTAGTATAGTTAGGATAGCTCTAAAATATTCCCCTAGTAATTGTTTCTCCTTTCCCTCAAACTATTCACATGTGGTATTGCAGAACTAGTTCCCCTTTCTTTGCAATTGTTATAGTATTTTTCCTTTCACATAATTTCACTAACATGTTTGTTATGTAGGTGCGATAAGAACAGACAGTAATGACATTAATGAATAGCATAGGATGTAGTAACAAAAGGAATCAACCCTTCATGAGCTCAATTCATTAACCAATACCAACAAGATCTTCATCAACCATGTAAGGCGTATCACACATCATATCAACATCAAAAATGAAATAGATCTACTCTCCAATAGTTCAAGGGGGTCCCACCTACTAGTATTATTTAGTATTTAATATAATAGCCTTTAGAAACACTTTTCGGGCGAAACTTCGTTGTCGCTTTCAATCATCAACAGAGAGGTCTAACGACAAATGAGAGTCATCGATCTAGCTTGACCAAGATCCAAAAATAGGATAATTCAAATACTATCATGCTCACATCATTTTGACACATGGAGACTTTTCATTGGTCCATTCTGTCACTGAGGTGGCAAGCAGGTGTGACTCATGTCAATCGATTTTGATATTACGATAGTGTATCTAGAAGGTTCCACCTGTTCACTTGGAATTCTCTAATTAGCACTGATAGTGATTTTATATCATGATGATGGGTCACATGGATAGGAGGCTTTGATACCTAGGATAATATCTAGACCATTGATTAGTCCTACTTTAAAAAGGTCCGGGTATATCTAGAATGTCCATCGGAGGTGCCCATTGGAGTGGTTGGGGTTTGGAATTCAAACGTGGCTTCGATGAGGGGAATACAAGACTATATCTCGATCATTGATATAGAGTTAGGTAGGGAGTTCTGAAGACATGAGAACCATCGATCTTGCTCGACCAAGAAATCAAAATCGATGAAGGTAAAGATCATCCTATTGATGTCATATAGGATACATGACGACTTTCTATTTTCCTATGATGGTGATGCGGTGGTAGGGGAATGGGACACATGTTACTTGGATTTTACATATTCACTTGTGAATCTAATGGGTTCCAGATGTCTATGTAGTAGCTATGGATTGCATTTGACAGTTCCCTGCTAGCATGTTGAGTTGTCATCCGTGCTTTGTTGAACAAAATAAAGAAACATTTCTATATAATGGTTACCTAAAAAAGAAGAGATATGATGTTCTCTGGCATTTCTCTAGGTGACAAGATTTTTTGAATCTGAATATATTGAAACCTAATTAGAATCAGGGTGGCTTCTGGTATGTCTTCGGGAAGAGGACAAATTGTCCTTCTGTGGAGTCATCAGTTGAAAAATTAACATCAAGTGCTTGAGGCATTTTCACCATCAAATCTCAAATATTACAATGTTCTATCCCCATGGAATATTTCTTCAACTTATGTCCCCGATAATGATGTTGTTTCATATGTTATCCCTCGAGATGTTCCATGATATTTTGGGAATAATGTCAAGGCACCCTAGGGGCCAAGACTTGGGATGAATCTTAAGGGAAGATTTTGAATAAAATAATTGTGAAATATTTGGGATTTTTCCTTGTCTCTCTTTTGAAATTATAGGACCTAAAATAGTCTCAACTCATATGAAAAATGCTCTCAACTATCAGAGGAAAATTTCTACGAGTATTTCATAAAATAAAGGTTAACAGGAGGATGGAATGATGGGTTAGAGGAAAGAAAAAAGTAAAAACAAAGGGAACTATTAAGAATGAATCTTGTAGCTTATTGAAAAGGAATAGCATGCTAAGCAATTAAGAATTCAACAAATCTAACATATGTATACAAATCTATAAAACATGCTTCAAATAGTTAAAATATTCATACACTCAAATGCATGGAAGTAACCTCTGCATATCATTCAAATGCACAAACAAATTGATAAGAAATGGTCATTCATTCAGTGGAAGCCACTTCTATATTAGGATTAAACACCATGCAGTAACACTGAACAAAAGGTATAATCTGTTGTCTAAGATTTTATGAATAAGATATGATACAAGAAAATAAAAAATGGGAGGAGATGCTCTACAAGAATACATATACAATGGAAGGAGGAATTACATATTGAAACTTAAATGTAGGGGATGAATCTTTGGGTGCTTTCTACATTTATCAACTGATTATGCTCAAGGTATCTTTGTGGTCGAAAAAATATGGTTACAAGAAACTATTTAACTTCCCAAAGTGTCAACCTTAACAATGGGTTCCTTCATCATCTTTTATTTCTCTTTCTCATGCCCTAAAAGTGCTACTTGAAACCATTTCCAACATCTTAAATCTTCTTTACAACTTCTTGATTCTTGGGAGGTTTCTCCTCTGGTCAAAATTAACTACTTTTACCTGCATGAATTATGGTATGTTGAGATCATGTGGTAGTTGGAAACCTGCAAGACAAAGTATGCACTCAAGCTCCATCCCTGAAGAGTCCCTGTAGTCATTTATTCTACTTTTGGGTGCTTGAAATCAAATCTACACAGGTGTGGGACTCAACATTCATTGGATTTATTTCGACAAATATTCTCATCCATCAATTAGAGGCACAATCATTGGAGCTATCGGGGTTTGGGATTCAAGAAAGAAGTTTGATGACAAGAACTCCACGGACTATATAGGACCAAATCTGAACCACTAATTGGTCCCATTTGAAAAGGTCCAATAGAATATTTGGACCGTTGATTGGGAGCGATTGAAACCAAAGTTTTTCTAAGGAAAATGTCATCTTGTTGATCTCAGCACAAACACATGACACCTTGTTGTTGGGCCTCCTTTGCACTGATGTGGTATAGGAGAATTCCATGTCTCACCTAGATTTGATATGATTTTGGGTACCTTTGGTGGTTTCCACGTGTCCGTGTGGAATCCTCTTATTGGATCTAAGAGTTCTTTGTTGGAAGGCCACATGTAAGATTGAATCGATGCCCTATGAGCATGAATAAAATCTAAATATTTGATCTCTCTAAGTGTGATTGAGGGTGCGATGAGATATGGGCCATTGATCATTCACCCTTGAAAGAGGCCTAACATAAAATATAGAGTTTGCATCATGGGTGCCCCTCGAAGTGGTTGGGGTTTGGTCTTCCAGTAGGACTCCAACAAGGGAACTCCAAGAGTGAATATAAACTGTATATATGGAGCTATGAAGAGTGTTGGCACAGATGAATACCCAGGGTTCAACGCTACAACAATGCACTAACAAAGTGCTAACTACCGGCCCTTTCGACAACACCTGCTAAGCATATGAAGTCTGACCCGAGGTAGAGGAAGGGGTGGTTACAAGACTCAGGTTTTTGCAACCTTAGTTGGGACACAGATCTGTGATTGCAGTACTTAATAAAGTGCTTAGCATCATTAGTTCTACAATATCTAATCATTAATCACTTCGCTGATAAAAGAAGGCTTCGCAGCATTCACACTGTTATAACGTACTTAAGCACTTAGCATCAATAGATAGGTTAGATCTATCAGATCAAGAACTAAGAACATTCATATGGATCAGATCTAATATTCTCACATATCATTAGCACTAAGAATAAGAAGATCTATCCAGTCATCTCAAAGCACTAAGTTAGCAAAAGAAGACATAAACCCATTAAGACAAAAATAAAGCAAGACAACACAGTGTTTACGTAGTTCATCCCCACCCTGGGTCTACGTCCACCAACTCTTCTTCTTTATTGTCTCCAGTCAATCGGTGTTGTGAGGGAAATCTCCCTACGAACTAGCAAATAGAGTTCATACTTTGGATGCAGATATGACCGAAGCAAAACTACTTTTTGCTTTCATCCCTAGATTTAAATCCCCTTTTCTTAGTAAATGCAAGGAAAGATCAACCTACCTCGTTCCCGACGTTTGATGTCGATCCTCCATTGTACTTGATTACTTGTTCGAAATACTCCTTCCAAAGATGAATTGCATACATGACAAGCAACCACTACGCATGCATACTACTTATATACTAACGGGTTAGAAATCCAAACATATACTAATCAAACTATAAAAAGTTTATGAATTGGGATGAGAAAAGCATTTTCTTTATTACTTTGAATGAGTCAACTTACAAAAGTTGAGACCGGCCACCGCTCCGCGAACCTGATCCTAGGCTCCTCTTCTACTGTCCTCCAACTGTTTTGCTTTGTTTCTCCTTTGGCATCAGGAAAGGCTAAAGGGTTGGAAAAATGGGAATACGCAAATGGACAGAGTTTCTTTGCTATATTTTTCCTCCTTCCAAATGGGACCCCTACCCCTTCTTTTATAGGCTAGAAGGAGCTAGGTATTTGGATGAACCCTCAACCATGCATGGTCGGGAGTTTCAGTTTAATCACCCATAGATTTTGTGTTCCATCGGCAACTTTCCTTTTTTTGTGATTTTCTCAGTCCATGCGGGCTGTTTTGGGTCATCCAGCATGTACACGTGTGCAGTAATGGAGTAGGGTGTGTGGGCCTTTATAAAAGAGTATTTTCAAAGAGTTGTTCAGCAGTGCTTTGGAAAAGAAGTGATATGAGATGGTCTGATTCCATGTAAGAATGTGTGGTGCAATTTAGGGTTATAACAGATGCCCCCTAATGTGTGAGGTCATAAGAGCATCTGATGGCCGAAATACATTACCAATCTTTACTAATGTGCCAAACGATTGAGCCCAAGGATCAGGAACTGGGAGGTGCCATCTGCAAAATAAAAAATGTCTCCCTGAAGCGAGCATACCCATGCTTGGGATAATATAGAATCATGGCTACCAATCAAATACACTGTAGATCCATGTCATATAACTATATAAAGAGTAGCCACAAACAATACACAGCGGAGCTACATCTCGAAATCGAAAAGATATGTGTATAGAGTATCCATCTTCTAGAAGCTAATACAGCCTGACGGCTGGAGGTGAGATCTTTGGAGGTCAAGAAACAACTTCAAAATCTTCAAAACTCAGGTAGGAGTGTAATATGAGTGTACGACTACACTATCCATAGGTCTTCGATGGCTCATCGGTCATGGACTTGATAATATTGATGATCAGACTGAAGGCTTCAGTGATTTCGAACAAGGACTTGATTGGATGTTCAGGATGGTCGGGTATGAGGACAAGAGACATATTGAAGAGGGGTTGACTCAGGCTTGGTGACAAACTTCCCTTGGATAATAGCATGACAAATGATGAGACTCAGGCAACATGGCATTAATCATAAGTCTACGAAGCAGGAGGCAATGAAAACTCTCCATATGTTTGGAAGGATAACCAAATGGTGGAGGACACAACTCTATATAGCGAGACAAGGCTTTCTAAGGGTGTACTACATCCCATAGTCTGATGCAAAAATGGACAGATGTGCTTTAACCAAGGGAGACTCATTGTGTTGCCAATAAAGAAAATACTTTTCCCTTGCTCTTTTTGGGGTATATTTGTTTTTTTTTGGTCCTTTTCAATAATTGTGGAAAAAGAATAAAGGAATATTACGTTACAAAGGAGGAACAAGCATTGCAAACATACAAGCTCAAGGCATAAGGACAAGACTGATGTTCTAGTAGAATGATACTTGGGAAAAATCCTCTAGGGGTCAAAGGTATTAAGACATAGAAGCAAATTGTTACAAGCCTGGCGTATAAGGTATGCAAACGCGGTTAATAAAACACACAATGGTAACGTCCTTCGATGTAAGTTTAACGAGGTCAAAGAAGGTAAGCTCCGTGGTTTTTCATATTTAGAGAGTCTGATAAAAACATAAAAGGAGACTCCATTGGGGTACCTTTTTCGAAGATAGTCTAGTCGGTTAAAAAAAGGGTAAACTAGCACCGATTAGACGTCGATTCAAAACCATTTTAACGAGTGTGACAAGGACAAGATCACTCGGCTATTTTTCATTTTTAATGAGTCTGAAAAAATATTAACTATGGACTCCATCAGGAATGTTCTTCTGGACCAATTTAACGAGTGTGAAAGAATAAGGTCACTCGACAATCTTTTCAATTTTGGGGAGTCTGAAAAGAACTTAACTATGGACTCCATGGGGGTTCCTTCTTCGTAAGTTTAGTCCCTCAGGCCCGAAAAAGAGATAAAATTATACTTGAGAGTACTCTTATATAGAGCTGAAGTTCCATAGAGTATACCTTTGTTCGTATAGTTGACCGTCCATAATGAAAAAGGGGTAAACTACCGCCGGACAAACGTGACTTCAAATTTCAGTTTAACGAGCGTGAAAGGCCACAAGATCGCTCGTCAATATTTTCATATTTAGAGGGTCTGAAAAGGTCTTAAAAGAAGACCCGTTGTTTTTTGGGATTCCTGAGGGTGAGGTCAAGAGCGAAGAAGAATCATGCAAATGAGGCTCAAATTCATATTCAGGAAATACTATAAAGACTCTCGAGCCTACAGTGCTTTTAGAGACAGCATGAATGCCATAATGCAACTAGGATCTACCTAGGGCATCCATGTTCCGGTAAGCTCTACCACCAAGTTGCGACACTTCTAAAGTAGAGATGATGGTTCCATGTCACAATCTAATGGGATCGATCCTATGGAAAATGAAAAAGACAACGAGATACAAAAATTAGGGTAGAAACCTAACGTATATGCTCAAGTTGATCGTTGGAAAAAAATTTCATGGATCGTCAAAATTTACTCAAAGCTCAAAAAAATGTCCCAATACCCGATCAAATCCCTCCCATATAACTCTTGAATCACTCTAAATGGTTTTTGGTATAAAGAAAATGATAAGGGAGGCCAAAACAAAATTGACAAAAAGAGGCCAAAAAGTCTATAAATAGAAGCTGGCAGCTCATTATCACCATTGCTGATTTGGAAATTGACTCTGGAGCCAAAAGACCCCTTTTGATAAAAATGGTGATTCCGACAGCTACAGTGGATGAAATGAACTTTCGTCTGGACCAAGTAGAAACTCCCCTATCTAGCTATTCAATTCTTTATTTTTGTTTTGTATTTCATGTTTTGGGTGGGTGTCGACCTTTAAAAGGTCGGCTCTAGGTCCACGTGGGCTATCTCTGGACAGGTCGTGTGTACACTCGGGCAAAGTAAAACCTGCCCGCGTGTACACATGATTGTCACCTAGACAGCATGCATGGACCTCCTTTTATAGAAAAAAAAGAACCAAACAACACTCACTCACCCTCCTGAACTTTGTTGTTTTGGCAGGATGTATATCCACTGGAGGGAAAGGGAGCATGAAGAAGTTGGTGAGTTGGTTGCGGGAGATCTGAATGTCGTGGCCTTGTTGATGCAATGTGGTTTGCTAAGGTTGTTCCTGTGTCCATTTATGTGGGCACAACTGAGGCTACTGAATGCCTTGGTTGACTATTGGCACCATGATGCAGAGGCTTTCATGCTAGAGGGGCAATCACTGGTGCCCACCACCGAGGATATCTAATTTTTGACTGGCCTCTCAAGGAGAGGGGAACTAGTCAATTTCATGACATTTCCATCGGGGCCGCATAACATAGTGGAACTGATATCCCTGCACTATGAGGCTGGGACAAACCGTATGATCTCCCAGGTGCCCATAAGTAAGATCACTAACCTATTGCTGCAAGCGATATTATTTCTTATTGGGTGGATTACCAGTTCAACAGCCTTGCATTAGGCATCCCACACACAGATGAATTGTGCTATCCAGTGCTTGAATGCACAAATTTTTGACTGGAGTACCACACTTTTGGAGTGTATGAAGAGGCAATTGACAGATTTCCATCAGCGGACACAAAGGAACTTTGGGTTCAGGACTATTTTGTGTTCGTTCTTTTTCGAGAGAGTTCCGAGATTTAGTCCCGGGGTAGTGGTACGAGGACATCAAGCCTCTTTTCCTGTTGTATGTAGATGGGAAGTATTACTGTCGCGACAGGGTGGTGGAAGGACCAATGAGTCCTTCGATAATGACTTTTCTGCATGGCTGTCACAACAGATCCCTGTGATTGAGGATTACCCATATGCAAGGATAGACTTTTTGAGAGATCCTGAGATGCCCGTGCCTCCTGGTGAGGAGCGAGGGGAGATGGGTAAGTCTCCACCTTTGTATTTTTTTTGTTGTATATGTGATTTTTATGTCATTTTTGTTATATATATCATTTTTTTTATTTTTATATGCCAGAGTATTTGACGGATATACGTTTGTTGCATGAAGATGTGGGACCCGTGCGACCTGTCGATTATGCAAGGAACATGCATCGTCCTTGGCCAGGGGCCGCAACTACCACTATCGGGGGACCAGCAGTAGCAGGAGACCTCCCAGCTGGGGAGGCTGAGAGAGTACTTAGACGAGTTGAGCGGAACTTTACTGCACTCACTCGCACAGTCCTGATGGCAGAGATTGAGGACCTACCGCCATCCATGCAGCCTCATGTAGTGGGGGCACCTCAGACGTGGGTCCGATTGTTTAGGAATTTAGCCCATGCTGTGGACTAGTATAACAGGGTCCATAGGCCCTGAACCTATTTAGAAATTTTACGTGCCACGAGCAATACTTGTATATATTTTTTGAGAGCATAAGCTCTGTGACTCGTTATTGGTCCTATTTTTGAGGCGCTTGCGTCCATCTATGTATTGTGGTTACTTTTATGATATTATATATTGTTTTTTGGTCTTTTGTGTCTTATGGATCACGTGTGCAAAAATGTATTTACATGCTTATGTCAATGTTCTTTCATATGTGTGCAAGATGCCAATCTAAAATTTGATTAGCTAGAGTATCTGTAATTTGGTTTAATCTCCTAGGAACATGAAAATATGTAATATAATCAAAGTTTTGTTCTAGGAGACGTACCCTAAGGAATTGTCGGTGTAAAGTTGGATCATGAACTCGGTATACTCTGTTTAACTGAGACACAACCAATTGAGCGTTGAGATAGACTCGAAGATGAGAGATATCCAATGACAAAGCGTCATGAAGCAACTCAATAACTACACTGTACTCAACGACATTATTTGTGGTGTCACCTAAGCATATACCTCCGGAGTATAACAACTGGCCCTGAGGTGTAAAGATTACCCAAGCTGCGGAGGCAAGCCTCCGAGTGTGTCGACTAGCACCATCTGCATACCCAACAAACACCTTGGAATCACTTCACATCTGCCATATTGACGAAAGATAACATCAATGACACGTCCATAACATTTAAAAGAAACAAAAAAGTAATAGTACAAAGACTATACATATGTTACAAAAAGTTATCCACAGTGACCTGCCTATGAGTAATACTTCTTGAGGTAGAGCCCATTTCTAGGCTCCACCAAAGAATTCCCTTCAAAATCAACCAGACGATAGGTGCCCTTTTTTAATACCTCTTTTATGTTGAAAGGCCTGAACCACATGGCTTTGAATTTGCCTGCCCCCAGGGGGTCCTTATCTTGGTCATAGACCAGGATGAGGTCGCCTTCAGAGAAAATAAGAGGATGAATGGACCTATCATATTGACACTTGACCTTATGTTTGTGAGCCTCATTGGCCAAGGCCACATCACGACATTGTTCATTGAGTTTCTCAAGGTATACTAACCGTTCTTCGAGTGGAGAAGTGTCGGGCAATAATTGTACTGCCAATTTTAGAGACGCAATCTGACATTCGATGGGAAAGACTGCCTCTAGACCATAAATGAGTTGAAAAGGTGAGAAATTGGTTGCAGTCTTAACAGATGTTTGGTAAGCCCATAATGCCGAGTAGAACATCAAATTCCAATTTGAATTGGATGAGTTGATAGGTCACTGTAGAATAGTCTTAAGAGTTTTGTTTACAGCTTCCACCTACCCATTAGCCTGGGGGTAGTAGGGTGATGAATGATCTTGCCGTAACCCAAGATTTTATGCTAATTCAGTCATCATTTGGTTCTGAAAGTGACTTCCATGGTCAGTAACAATATCTCTCAGGATGCCGAACCTTGATATGATCTGGTTGAATAAGAAGAGAGTTGCAGTCTCTCCATCATCTTTAAACGTTAGCATAGCTTCCACCCAATTTGTGAAGTAGTCGAAAACTACGATGATATAGCGATGCTCCCTTGCTAAAGGGGGGTTGCAAGTAGTGTAATCAATCCCCCACTTGGTGAAGGGACCAACTTTGATGATAGGAAACATGGGCGCGAGATGTGCCCTCATCTTCCGAGAGAAGATTTGGCATGGATGGCACTTCTTGATCGATTCAATACAATATTTGATAGGTGTCGGCCAGAAGTAAACTCCTCGTAGAATCTTTTGGGTTGTTGCCAACCCAGAAAAATGACCGCCACAAGCTCCGATATGGAAATCGTTGAGCATGATAACTGCCTCCTCATGAGTGAGACATTGATGTAGGATGTAGTCTACACCTCTCCGATACAATGTATCATCGAGTATGTGATAATTCTTGGCCTGATGGCTTATACGTCGATGCTCATCATGAGAAGCAGAAGTGGGTCACTTCAAAGTCTAGAGATAGATAAGTATATCTTCGTACCAAGGATCCAAAGATGTGATCAAAAACATATCTCCCCAGATAGGCGATTCTTCAGGCATAACGTCACCTGACTCAACCGAAAGTTCTGAAATAAGCTCTGCGAAGACTAGTGACTTTTTGGACTTTGCTAAAACAAAGTCTAAGTCAAACTCCTGGAGGATGACCATCCATCTACTGATTTTTCTGCCTATTACATGTCGTGTCAACATGTATTGGAATGGATTCACGACAGCAATGATGGTGGTCTTGCGAAACAGAACGTAATGATGGAATAGTTGAACAGCATGAACTGCTGCCAACGCAAGTTTTTCGATATGATAATAATTGAGTTCCAGTCCTATGAGGCCTTGGCTCAGGTAATAAATAACGTATTCTGAGAACAATTCATCTTCCTAAACTAAAACCATGTCAATGGTTGACTCTGCTGCAACCAGATATAATAAGAAATATTTGTTATAGTTAGGTGGTCGGAGCAGAGGGGCACTTGTGAGGGCATGTTTTAATGCATCAAAAGAGCATTGAGTGACATCGTTCCAGTAAAAAGGAACATCTTTCTTCAGTAAGCACATAAATCCCTTGGTGTTTTCGACATAGTTGGCGATGAAGTGTCGTAAAAAGTTCACCTTGCCTTGTAGACTCTAAAGTTGAAGGATTGTGCGTGGGGGGGGGGGGCAACTGGATTATTGCCTCCACCTTGAGAGGATCAACCATGATCCCTGTTGTTGATATGATGAAACCTAACAATCATCCTGATGTTACGCAGAAGCTGCACTTGTTTGGATTCAAGCGAATCCGGAAGTAGCGACAACGTTCGATGATAAGTCTAAGGTGTGTGGGATGATCCATTCTCTTGCGAGATCGTGATGCTAAATCATCTAGATAGGCCTCGACTATATGTTTCAGATCATGAAAATAAAAAGACATGGCCCGCTGGAAGGTGGCTCCAGCAATTTTAAGACCAAAAGGCATCTTACGATATGTGAATGTACCCCGAGGACAAATGAATGTCGTTTTGTGTTGGTCTTTGGGTTTGATTTGGATTTGATTATATCCTGAAAAACCATCCATGAAAGAAAAGGCATCGCATCCAACACATTCATCAATTATCTGGTCGATGAATGGTGTTGGAAAATTATCTTTGGGACATGCCTTGTTCAAATCATGGAAGTTGGTACATACACGAATCGTGCCTTTTTTTTTATTGACCAGCACAGGATTTGACACCCATTGAGTCAAATGGATAGGATAGATAAAACCTGCCTTTAGCAATTTATCAACCTCAATCTTGATGACTGCTGCTTTCTTAGGATTAACTGGACTAAGCTTCTGTCGAACAGGCTTGGCATCACGATACGTTGTGATCTCATGTTCAACTATTTTTGGATCGATACCTGGAATTTCCTCATAAGACCAAGCAAACACATTGCAGAATTCTTTGAAAATATCTGTGTAGATTTGAATCTCTTCGGGGGAGCAATCTACTCCGACGAAGACATTCTCCACGACGCCAGGGTTTCGGGAGATATTGATCGGTACAGTTTCAGCGATATTTTCCATATTTCCCTCAGCATATATTTCGTTTGTAGCTAAGAGAGTAATAGGGCATGACTGATCTTTCGTCATGGTCATGGTGAATTCTCCTGCTTCGATTCGGCTTAACTCTAGGAGAAAATATGATCTGTGATGAAGATCTTCCCAAGGTTTGTCCGGACTAGTCATTGCTTTGATTACTACTTCATCAGAAGGCAATACTAAGTCTAACGAATCGTTGTTAGCGAGAGAACCCTGAGCCCAAAGCGGCTCTATAAGTGGATCTAACTCTTGTGAAGGAGTCGGATCAGGGTTAACTGAAGCATGCTAAACTAAAGAGTACGCTACTTCAGTGGCAGAGAAGGGCATGGACATGCCTAGGTGCCCTGTATCATACATCATGGCCGATGGGGAAGGAAGTATCCACGAATCCTCGAAATAAGTCATACGAAACGACGCAACTTAAAAAATATCAACCTTATGATGATTGGATATAAATTTGATTTCGTCGTGAGGGGGTGGGTAATCGAAGGTACCCATCAAGGATGGGCACAAACCAACTCCTACATTGACGACACCTGGTTGAGGATTATCAATCATCAGGACCATGGATGTCCCCAAAGTTGGGTCAGGTCTGGAGAAAGACAATTGATCGATGGTCACTATCTAACCCTCGTGTGGAAACAACAAGACCCAAAAAACTGTAGCAACCACAGCTTGCATAGCATAAGTCCAACTCCATCCTAACAAGAGGTTATAGTCGAGGGGAGCATTGACAACCTCTACTTAGACACACACGGTCTTCCCTCCTAACTGCACGGGGAAAGAAGGAACGATGCCATGTGGTCGGAATGAATGACCGTCGAAATCAATGATGAGAGTAGGTGATGGAGACAAAACAGGCTGGCCAATGGCCTTCCAACATGCCAATGACATAACGCATGTTGAGGCACCCTCATCAACCACCGTGCGAAGGATATTCCAAGTAAAATTTTTCATGGGATAAGACACTATTATCTTAAACGCTACGTGGTAAGGAAGAAGAGGTTTTAAGTCAGTTGTATCCAACATGATGGTACCTAGATTACAAGTCTTTGTAGATCCTAAAGTGGTTAACAAGGATTTCCTCTGAGAAGGAAAGCTTTGGAGGACCTCCAAAGTAGACATCGCACAAGGGGTTTGTGATAAATCCTCCACCACAAAGTAGTTATGGGCAGCCCTTGTGTTTGGGTTATGAGAATCTTTTTTAAATTCACCTTTTGGAATGCGTGTCATTGTTTCTCCCAACGTCTTTTCAATCTGTAGAGGAAGATATGGGAGTTCAACTTCTCTACCCTTCTCAGAAGTGCTTGGTTTACTATAGTCATGCGCTCTAGTCGATATAAAATCATCACCCTGTTGGCAGCCAACTCAATTTCCGGTTATTTCCGGTCTCGTCAAGCATTCAAGCTGTCAAACCCTCTCGTTTTCACTCTGTGCATTGTTTCATTCAGCTCAAACCCTACCATGTACAGAAGCCATGGCTCCTGTTGTAAGGGCTGAGCCCAACGGGTGCCAAGTGTTGTTAACATTTGATAGTGCATACAAAGACCTGGAAGATTATGGATGGCTCGACTTCATTAAGAAGTTTGATGGCTATAGCTTCACTGTGGCTCGGCAATTTGCTTTGTCATTCGACGGATGTCGGGCCAAAGTTGGAGATGTCCAGCTTGGAATCATTGAACAGTTTCTCAGCATGGCAACTAGCCTGCCTGTCAAGGGACAAAAGTGGTCAAAGAGCTACAAGGTTGATGATGTCCTGTGGACATTACTGTTTCAGTCTCGGACAGTGAGCTCGTGCGACAGAGGTTTGCCTGCAAAGATGTTGAAACCCCGCTGGTATGATATCTTAATGATTATCAAACAATTCGTTACTTGTGAAGGCAGGTACGGGTTTGTCTATCTATTTCACTTTCTTTTATTAATGGTTTTTATGGGATTCAAACTAAGTTTTCCTCACTATCTGCACCGAAGTTTGTTCAAAATGGCTAAACGATACAAGCGTAGCCAGCATGACACTAGCCTCTTCCATGTGGGTTTGATTAAAGTAATTTTGATTCATGAATTGGGATTGCGTGGTGATTCTTGGCATGAGTTTCTCAGCCGTAATGGCTTTAAGGAGTCCAACCCTCCACAAGTGGATAAGGTCATGGTGACCG
>JZKD02S1716219.1:372564-409812 GCA_000966675.3 Picea glauca | reverse complement strand
GGATTATTCCCAGATTGTGTAAACTGTTTACTATTATTCACAAGGATGTTTTACCTTGTGAGAAACCTATTTAAACTCATGATTTTGTAATAATCGATCATCCTCAGTTGGGGGAGAACAAGGATATAGAATTCTGATTCAAACTGGAGCAGAACTGGTGTCTTGTCATAGCGTTCGCTTTTCAATATATCAACACTTTGTTCCATGTTTTGTATATCAGCTTGTTTATGGTTTAGTATTGCTTTAGCTACCTAAATCAAATGCAAATGATATAATCTTATTATTGTTACCTATATCTTGTTTCTTCCAAATCTATAAAATACATAACAATTATCAATTCTTTTTAGTGAATCATAGCTTTGTCTTCTTCATAATTTGAATTGTAATATGTAAGTTTGCTGCATAATAGGTTTCCCCTTTTGCAGGAATTTATAATCAGAAAATTGTTATGATTTCTTTTATGTCTTTTTTGTCCTATAACATACTTCAAGAAGCAGCATATCTGGTCATTTACGAGAAGCATACAGATTAACTGGTGTGAGTTTCCCTCCTCCAATCAACTTAGAAGTCATCATACGCAGGGCAAAATTGGAGCATTTCCAGGTCAATTAGTTAGATGTTTTTTTGCTTTGATTAATTAGTATAATATAAATGATAGTTTAGATAGATTTATATTACATTGTTTAATTTCAGTATAGATAGATTAGATTATCTAATTTCAGTTAGCTTCCTTCTCCTTCCATAAATACAAAAATCAAAAAAGATATTCTTGGTTGTTTCAAGGCAGCGATCACATGAGTTTTTGCAGGTTTTAATCAAATTTGTAGTTTGTCTATATTGTATATTTGTGAATAAGGAATTTCATAGCTGATAATTAGGTAGTTGATTTGAGTTATTATAATCATAGTTAGTATCTTGTATATCTAAGTAGTTAGTAATTTATAGTTAGATTAGTGTAGTTAGTTTAGTTTGTTTTATTAGTTTCTAGTTTCCCTTTAGATTTCTTAGCTCAAATCATTTCTCTTTGGTTTCCATACGAGACCATAGGGCGGCCAACGGAGCCGTTAAACTCATCAGGGTGGTCCATTCCAAACGGCTTGGGTTATTTAGACAAACCCAGACCGGTTCCACTCTCCCAGTTGACGGATGGACTGTTTCGCCCATCAACACACCCCTAACCATATACACGTTCACGGATGCGGGGTTGTTCGGAGGCGGACAAAGTTCTTGGCTACCCCCTTCTGTGTTTGCAGAGGCTTGAGTTAGATTTTTCCCATGTTGAAATGGATTAGTCAACACCGCCTGTTGTTGCTACATGACAAATGTTTGGGCCTCTGCAAGTCGAGAACATAGATGGGTCGGGTGGTCTTCCGTGCACAAGTTGCATGGATACCTCGCCTTCCATTTTTCAATGTTGTCCCCACCAACATTATCGGTGGGTTTTTTATCCCCCTTTCCCTTCTTTCATTGTTTTTTCTTCCCTTCAGGCTGCTGGGTGGCCTTTGGGTTAGTCGAATGCACTGTGTGTACCTCCGACATTTTGGTAGGGGGAGTAGACAAAGTAGTAGTTTGGTTGGTTGTTGTGTGTTGTATAGA
This sequence comes from Picea glauca, assembly GCA_000966675.3. Classification (NCBI taxonomy): domain Eukaryota; kingdom Viridiplantae; phylum Streptophyta; class Pinopsida; order Pinales; family Pinaceae; genus Picea; species Picea glauca. Next base: position 408,216 of record JZKD02S1716219.1, on the reverse strand, counting down.
TAATTGTTGCAACTGCTTCGTCAATTTCTCAACGGGCTTTGTTTGTGCTGAACCAACAATACCATTGACATGTGGTCCAGCTCTCTACCTAGTTTTATCTAGTATTGAACGTGGCACATCTGGCAAGATGTTGTATATTAAACCAGACTGAGAATAGATGAGCTCAAAATGTTGAGCCCTCATGATGGCGTCTTCTTTGGAGAAAACTCTTAACGTCGCAGCGTCTTTGAATAACTGCGGGACCAAAGACTTAAGGAACCACTCTAGTAGGAATGCTGGTGGGACTGGTACCTTGATTAAACTCTTCTGACATCTCCACTCTTGGATGTGATCAGAGATATGGTCTGTTGTTGTCTATTTGAAATTGGCGAGCAGCTCTGTGCCAGCGTTGTATCTCACAGGTAACTGGAAATGGTTCAAGAAATCCATCGCCAGTTTTCCAAAAGAAGAGTATCTTGCGTGATCGAGCTCAATGTACCATTTCGTGGCACTCCCAATGAGAGTATGTTGAAACAATCGCAACTGTACGGAGTCATCTTTCAATGAGTCAGATGAGCACCAAAGATGGAAGGTAGTCATATGATCTCCTGGATCTTTGTTAGGCTTCGCTTCGAACTTTGGAATGTCTGAAGGAAACTTTGTTGGCATAGGAGGCCAATGCGGATCGTGACAAATAGGGTCATTCAACAACCTTGTCAAATCTGGCAAGTGTAAAGTCATCAGGAAAGGTAGTTTGGGTTGTTAGTGATAACTTGGGAAAAAGGGGCCTGGAGTTTGAATGGCACTAGGTTGCCAGGAAAAGTTAGGCTACTGGCCTAGATTCTGGTAGAAACCATGGCCCTGGCCAGTGTATGGATTTTGCATATGTGGAGACATCATCAGTTGATTTCCCAAATAGGACATAGATTGTTGGACATGCATTATATTCGAAGGACTTTGGGAAGGGTTACCCCATGCCGGTCCCATGGGGATAGGCATAGTAGTTTGGCCAGGGTTCCATTGATTATGGAAAGAATTACCCCAAATCGACATTCTGGGTGAGGGAACGGATCCCTGCCCTAAATTCGAAGGTCCTGCTAGGTTTTCCCCCTGTGCAGGAATAGTACCTTGCATAGGAGTAGATTGTCCAAAAATGGGGTTGCCCCCAGTCAGGAAAGTGACTGACGAGAAGGTGTTGTTACCAAATGTTTCATTCAAAGAAAATGGTGTCAAACCTACCGACATACTATGCGAAGGTGGTCCTTGACTCCCCGCTCCAAATAAACTATTGTGTGTAGGTTGTCCGCTGGATGGCTGATGCAAGCCACCGAGTGAAGGGGACGAAGGAGGGATATGACCTCCTCCATAAGGGAAAGCATTAAAAGTAGCAGGAGTACCCCCCATGTGACCTTGCAGAGGAGCGCTAGAACTCCCTGCCCCCAGACCTAAAGTCTGTAAAGTGGAGTAAGAAAGTACAGGACTTGTACCTGAACTAGGCATCCCATATGAGACCGGAGGGCCTGTCGCACTTGGTGTGAAAGGGGTTGTGGCTGTCGCCAAATATGGGATTGGACCACTGTACGAGGTAGTTGCAGTCGATACCATGGTGGTTTGAACCAACAACGATGGGTTAGGAGGTGAAAGATCTTTTGTGGTGACAACTGTGGTGGGAATTGAAGAATTCCCAGAAGGAGTAATAGCATTTGTTTCCATTGTTGTGTGCAACACTGTCTCGCGCTTGTAAAATTGAATTGGTACGATGAAAGGTGCCAAGAAATTAGTGGTTGGGGTTTCAACTAGGCCAAGAGTGGTTGCTTCAAGGTCCAAAATGGTCGATTCCTCTGGGGGTTGGTCGGTCACAATGGCGTGTAACCTGATTGCTTCAAAAGACCCTTGTTGGTCTAGCTTTCACCTTAATGGTGGCGAGGGTGGATCTAGTGTAACCGACGGTAGGCCAAGATGCCTTCGTGACCAGTGGAGCTTGGGATCATCCACTATGTGAGAAGATCCAAGACACTCTAAGGTAGTCTAAACGTTCAAAATTAACACACACTAAAAAAAGTCCCTAGAAGATAAGACAAGCAAACACTAAATTAATTGGAAGAACAGTTACAACAACCTACACTAGAGTAACCTACCGGTGCAAGTGAAACTCAAAAACGGAAGCAACCTAGGTACTGTGGTATACCCCCGCAGTCACCTGTGTATATCCCTAAAAAAAAATTGGCAACTAGGTTGCCAGCGCGCAAACAATCACCAGGCGAGTACAGTTGAAAGTCAGGTAGACCACAATGAGAAGGGTATCGAGCCCGAAACCTGTCAAGGGTATCGAGAGAAAATGGTCCAAAAGAAAACTGAGGACCTCGAATGGATTCAAGACCCATGAAGCTCTGTGGCAAATGAAAATGACGGAATCCAAAAACAAGCCCTCTATATGTGTTCTCCACTATGATTGGTCCAGCTTTGGAGGGGTTATCTCAGCTACCTTTCCGCATGTGAACTCTTGTTTATCCCATGTGTTAGAGGGGGGTCCCGGATAACTATCACGACACTGGACTTAGACACTCCCTAAATCAGACTCCAATTTTTGATTTTAACTGGCCTTGAAGAGTTTCCTCTCCAACCTAATCCAAGGCCCTAATCCTGAACTAGTTGGTGAACCTTACAAACATAAAAGTCTAGTAGATTTTAAATTTAGTGTTAATTTTATGGCTTTGTCTTATGTCAAGGGGTATGAAAGTTAAAATGATGATGTGTAAAAGATGAAAGCAAAAAAAATGAATAAAAAAGCTGGAAACACAATTTTTACTTAATGCAAAATTTCAACAATTTTTCAAAATAAATATTTTTAATTTTCTAAGATTTTGGACAACAAACTCAAAAGAAATTTCGCTTGACTACAAGCTACTTATGATCTAAGTAAATTGCAAAAAATTATGAAATAAATGACTTCTCCTTGGATAATAATGCAGAAACACACTCTTCAACCAAATAAAAAAATGAAAAGAGATTTTTTTTTTTTAAATGCTTGATAAAGCAAAAAGGAAAAATACCAACAAGAAGAAACCAAGAAAAACAATTCTGGCCTAATTGCAGATCACAAAGAATGAGGTCAAAAAATCACACACTAGAAATTTTAAAAACAATGACTCTCACACTTGTCTAAAAAACTTAAAATTTCTTTTATTTTTATGACCACTTTTTTTAAATGAGAAAAAGAAAGCTAAGGGTAAGATTAATCCTAAGCTACTGGATGCTCAAACAGAGATTCAAACACCTGAGAGGAATAATTCTTATCAAGGGAAAGGATGATTGCCTTACCCTCAACAAAAAGTATCTTGTACAAGCACGTGACAGTTAATCTAACAGCACGCGTGTGAACGCGCGTTGGATAGATACAGAGGGCGTGTACACATGGGTTGACCTTGTATAGGCCGCATGTCTATCTAAACTCTGAGAAAAAATGAAAACAGATAGACCAAACTAGGAAGAGACCACTGATATTGATAATCAGGATCCCTTGAAAGGCTTGGACACTCTTTCTAACGGAAAAACAAATAATGTAAGGAAAAATGATAAAGCAAAAACAATCTAAGATAGGACTGCAAACAACCAAGACTCAGACAGAATTCCAGAAAACCACCTGAGAATGTGTGATTTTGACAAGGAAGAGGCTAATTGCCTCTGAAGTTCTCTGAACTCTACACGCTACTGCTACTTCTTCAGCTAGCATTCGCACGCGGGTTGTAAGAGAGTAGGGTGTGGATACATGCGTGCAGACCTTATGTTGGTTGCATGTACCTCTGTGGGTCCCAAAAAACACAGTCAAGCAAATCCGAGAAAGCTGGTATGGAAAACTAGACTCTCTGCTAGCTTAGACATTACAGAAACTAAAAGAAAAAACAGGCAAGAAAAACTAGTCTTTAAAACTACCCAAAAAATAAATAAAATTCCAGGAACCCTAGAGAGTCTCCCCAGTATGGTCGCCAACTCTGTTGTGAGGGAAATCTCTCTACGGACTAGCAAATAGAGTTCAGACTTTGCATGCAGATATGACCGAAGAAAAACTACTTTCTACCTTCATCCCTAGAATAAAATCCCCTTTTCTTAGTAAATGCAAGGAAAGATCAACCTACCTCGTTCTTGACGTTTGATGTCGATCCTCTGTTGTACTTGATTACTTGTTCTCAATACTCTTGTTGCGCCTCTTCCGTCACCTTAGTGAGAAAAATAGAGGTACATGCAAGCTCAGTTGGGTCTACTGAGCAAGACAACTGTAAGGAAAAGAGTTGGGTTAAGAAATAGAAAACAACAACTAAGAATTAAACTAAGAAATGCAATAACAACTAAATTCATGAGCATAGGGACATAGAAACAAAAAGAACCATAAGACCCATGTCACCAATGATGAGGCTGATCTATTAGTGAAGTAATACACCAAGAAGAAAGGGGACTACGAGTCCCTTCTTCCTCCAAGGGAGGGCTCTTGGACCCCCACTAGCAAGCTCTTCTTACAACAAATAAAAATGGAAAATGATGAAAGAACTCTTTGCAAATCCACTCAAGGGGTGAGATAAATTGCCCAAAGAAATGGTGCAAATATACTCTTGGAAAGGATGGAGTCCTCAAGAGAATAATGGCAGCATAACATTACTTTGAATGGCAAAAAATATACTTTTGGCAAGGATGGAGTCCTTAGCATAACATTACTTTGAATTCCTTGAAAAATGAGGTGCATACATGGCCTTTTTATAGCATTCCTTTGAGCTATTGTTTAACTGGTTTGTAGTGTAAAAAGAGGCTAATTAGGGCATTTCTAGGCCTTTAACCAGCCATCCAGTCGAATCCAGTCCAGATTTGAGGGTCAAATCGGCTTGGGAGCTGAACCATAAGTGCGTGGGAGGCCGACCACTCTCATAAATGCGTCATTTAGCAGGTGCACAGATTTTTGTGATAACAATCGTGCATCGTGAGCATGTGCGCGATTTCTACATTCCTGTTTCGTGCATGTGCACGCGTGCCCAGTGTCTTCATAGAGCCCTTCAATTTTTCACTACTTTGTATAGTTTTTTACCCTTTTATGAATGCCTTGGTGTTAATTCAAGTCCATGGATGACTTCATCACTGTTTGATGATGCTGAGTTCTTGTAACCATGTGCGGATGAAATTTCAGTGATAACATATGCCCCCTGATGGATGAGGTTAGGAGCATATCTATAGCCGAAATCCATCAATGTTTCTTCTACTGAGAATGTTGTTGTAAGAGACAACAATAGTGGGATCATCCAGAGTGATCCATTGGAGGGAAAAAGGAACCAGTAGGACCCGACCTTCCATGAGGTGTGTAAAATAGAAAACTGTGTACAAACGAGGCGGGCATGCCCCATGCTCGTGTCATGTAACTCCAAAAAAGATGAATGAAGTGTTGGTGTAGACAACTGCAGTGCCCTCGGGGGCGGTCGTGATAAAGGCAGAAGACAATTCTGTGGATGAACATACTCTGAATAGTACGCAGTGATCTCGATAATGAGTATCACCGATTATGTGGGTAGAGATAGCCCAGCCAAGTTCAGAGGTCTTCGGAAAATGAAAGAAATAACTGAAATAATCGCAAAGTAAGACCCACCATAACATGAGAAAGTGTTGGTGTCAAATGTTATGGGGGTCAACGACAGCATGGAGAAATGGTATTTCACCCTGTGTCGTCTGAGATCTCTCATTGAGTGGATAATGAGAATCAAGATACTGTCGCCCTTCTGGAAAACTGTGTTGATGTCGACAAAAAGGGGGACGTGACTCCCAGAAGCAAATGGCTTCGTGACATCTACTAGGTGAGGTGAGGAAGTGGAGGAGGTACATGGATGAAGTCAAGATGTGGGAAGACTCAAGACTGCATGTGGTTGGAGTATGTGTGAGATAAAAAGTGGCCACAACCATTCAACGAGGTCGAGTGTTAGGGGGACGACAAGACCGGGGATAAGTTGTGCCAGAGGCGGGACAAGGTGAACAAATTCAGAGGGCAGAGGTAAGTGGACTGTGGGATACTCTGAAGATATGGATGATTCCCGTAAGGGTGGACGATAAGTAGTGCTCCAACCAAGGGTGACATGGGTTGTTGTTGGCCAAAAAGGGAAGTAGGTCGCCAAAGGTGATGAAAAAAAAGGTAATGTAACGACTGAAAATAAAGGCATTTGTACAATAAATAATGAATAATTGGGGGGAAGTGTACAAATACAGAAATGGGTGCCCCAGTGTGATATGGTGGGACCATGTAGGGCATAATTTGCTTAGAGAACTGATGAAGGGTGGGGGGCCCATGGGTGGGTTTCTATATGAGGTAGGTGAAATGAAGGGAGATTTGTAGATGGGCAGATGGATTGTGGATGAAATGGAGGGTTCATGATACTGTGGAGGTGCAGCCTGACCATAGAACTGTGAAGAGATAATCTGGGAGTCCGTTGGGAAAGCTAGCAAAATGAGGAGAAGGAGTATGTGGTTGATTCGTGACATGATGTAAGACTATTGAGACTCCCATCCCCAAAGGGTTTTGAAAAACAACATGAGTGTCAGAAGTGCCAAAAGGTGCTATGAATGGGACAACTCATGTGGGTAAGAATGCTACCGGGTGACAGTACCAAAGATGCAAATGAAGGTGTGGGTACTGCAGATCCGAGAATGGGGATCCTAGAGGTAAATGCCAGAGGGTGTGACTGGAAATGTAAGTGTGATACAAAGGGAAAGACTACATGCCAGTGCTGAGTATATACTTGAAGGGGTTGTGCCGATGTATGATGACCAAGTACCTGCACACATGAAAACCAAATACACGACGTGAACAATATCTGAAGATAATCGAATATATGAGCATGTATTTGATAAGTGTGAATATGCATGTGCGTACCTGATCAGGGTATATATAAAAAATATGGCATTCCAGGGGCTTAGGATGAAAAGAGGCCCAAGGACTATTGTGATGTAGATGACAAGATGTTGATCTTGTGGCTAAAGATAGATCGAGAAATGGACACCGTGGGCTCCTGGAATGGTGAGTGGAAGTTTGGCAAAAAGGCCTATATATAGTTGTAGGGCCCACATTGCCACCTCATGTGTACTTGCTACTATAGTGATTGGACGAGAAGAATTCAGAGGAGATTGTGAGATTCAGGGAGGACGAGGCATCTAATTGAGGATCCGCGAGCATCAGGTTAATGGTCTGATCATCCTGCATAGAATTAGGGTTTTATTTTTTGGGCAGGGTTTGTATGGAGGGTCGTACAGGGGTAGTTAGAGGGTGTGGGCCCCACATGCATGGGCGATCTGATAATAGGCACGCATACGTGTTTGCCTGTACACCAGATAGACGTGCATGTGAGCACTGGTAAGTGAATTATGGCCGTGCATGATGGGCGCGCCTGTTGGTTGAACAGGCGCGCACCTGTGCATGCCTATCGGTTGAACAGGCGTGCACATGTGCACACCTGTATAGTGAACAGGTGCACTTGAGAGCGTGCCTGTGTAGCAAATAGGTGTGCACACATGTGCACCTGTGTAGTGAACAGGCATGCATATGTGCATGCCTATGGGGTGTACAAGTGCACATGTGTGCGCGCCCGTGGGTTGAAAAACCACGTCGTGGAGGCAAGGTTGACGAGTGTAAAACATGTCTTTTTGGTGTTTTTGATTGTCCATGTGGCTGACTTAGGACGGTTTTATGTTGTGTAGGTGACTTGTGTGCACGATGCCTATTGGTTAGTGAGAGTGGGATTGGTCCCAACTATGAGATGTTGTGGCTATTGAGGAGCCAGGCATACATGCGACTTTGGTAGCTAGTGGGCTACTGAAGTTCTTTGAGTGCCCTTTGATACGGGCACAGGAGTATCTCCTATAGTTTCTTATCTGGATGTGGAGTCCAGACCTGCACTACTTCATAGTGCAGGGAGAGAAGATTCCCTTCACTGCGGTGGAGAGTATGTATTTTTTGACTGGGCTCCCATTTCGGGGAAAGCCCCTACCGGCGGAGCCGGTGTTACCTAGAGATACGTTGCTCACGATGGTGGGCTGGAGATATTGTTCGAGGCTGAACTATATGTCCGAAACCGTTGTGAGAATTGGGGCAATGGATGCCCTAGCGCATCGTTGTATAACATCGATGATTGTGAGAGTGTATGGTTCACTGGCGATGCAGCGGATCAGCGACGACCAACTGATGGTGATGGAGAGCGTGTTGGATGGTGAGCATTTCGCCTGGGGGATTACACTGCACTCTAGGATGGTGGGGTAGTTGGACCACTATCGGTCCACGGATACGGGAGAGTTTTCCTTCGGGTCCATCTTGGTGGCTTGGTTTCTGGAGAGGGTGTCGATGTTGCGCCCTAGGATTCTATTGGGTGCACCTGGGGCACGAGAGCCGCGGCTGAGGTGGTGGTCGACCATGTTGCATCACCACGGTGGTGGCAAGGGTGGCCACTTCTTCACTACAGAGGTGGCACAGGTATGGCGGGAGATGTTGCAGGTGATATTATGATACCCCTATGCCGGGATTGACTTCCAGGAGGATCCGGACATGGTGCTACCTCTAGGGGAGGTTTTTGACCGTCGAGGTATGTTGATGATGTTGATATGTATGTTTTTGTTGTTTTTGAGATAGTATGCCATATGTATATAATGTAGATGCTGATACTATCTGTTATGTGGTTGTATGTGGAGATGTGGTACCTCACGGGCGCGAGGTGGAGTTGCAAAGAGCGTCGGCTCATCAGGAGCCGAAGAGACTGCCATGGGGAGAGAGACGTCGGTGTGAGGACACCGCAGTGTGACCAACTGAGCCAGAGAGGGCAGCGAGGAGATGCCAGTTTGATGACCCTAGTGCTGGGCCATCACACGCTCCTCCGGCGGTTGTCAGAGTTGATTTTGAGGACATACGTCGTCGTCTGGAGGTGGTGTTATAGGATGTGCCTGAGGGCATATGGTATCACATCTAGGATGAGGGTGTCCTAGAGCAATGTGTGGAGGTTTCGTCGCCATGGCGGGCCATAGTACGATGAGCAGTAGTAGTTGGTGTTGCGATGACCGGACGACTGCCGCCGGGGCAGGAGGGACTGGTAAGGGGTGGACCACCACCGCCTGAGGGAGGGGCGGGTGGTGGTGGGCCGCCACTGCTTGAGGGAGGAGCAGGTGGTGGTGCTCTAGAGGCACCATGAGTGATGCTCTTTTTTGATGTATATATATTTTTTGTATATAGGCTGGTGAGCCCATTTTGTACCGAGGTGCTTCATTGGGCTATGGATAGTTTTATTTTTTGTATGTAAACATTTGGATGGCACTGTGGACCTTCCGATATATACATGAGTATACATGTTTGAGATCTATGTGGTGTTTACATGTGTTTTTTTAATGTATTGATGATTTCTAAGCTATATATGTGATGACAGTTTATGTTATATGTTTATGTATGTAGAGGTAGCTTGATGTGATAGATTCCAGTCTAACACAATATTAGCTAGGTTATCCGTAATTTGATTCAATTGTCTTGGAATATGTGTAAATGTAATATAATCAAAATTTCAAGATAAAAGTCTAACCTGCAGGTATTTGCGAAAGAGGCAAAGATCACAGACGCGGTACACATTGTTTAGCTGGAGTACGACTAGTTGAGAGTCGAGGAAGATGCTAAGGTGACAAATACGATGATGTTGGGCATCGGCCATGAGGCCGATGATGGCGGTGTATTCAGCTTGGTTGTTGGTCACTGAACCCAAACATATGCCGCTCGAATGAAGCATTTCATGTGAGGGGGTGTACAGAGCCCAAGCGGCCAAAGCGAGATTTTGCGTCCAATGGCTGGCGCTGTCGGCATAACCAATGTGGTAGGTTGGTGGAGGAAGCATCTGTTAATGGCACAAAGGATAGTTTAGACATGAGGGATGGAAAAAATATTAAAAACGCTATTAAAAGAAATAACCTAAAGTAGAATGATTGCGTTTAAGCGTAAAATTTCTTTAAATACAACCTGTTGACAAGTTCTTTGAGAGAGAGGCCTTCAGGGGAGGCTAGAATGTATGCACCTCTGGTGAGGCAATGTTGGATAATGTATGGGCCATGCTAGAGTGACTCAAATTTTCAATGGCCAAAGGTATCATGAGCGATATCATAAGACAAGACGAGGTCGCCTTCGTGAAATGAGCGAAGGTTGACATGTCGATCAAAGGAAGACTTGGATCATTTTTTAGCTGCCTCGTTGTTCTGTAATGAAGATCGATGATCTCCATCCAGAGACTCTAAGTTCAACAAGCGCTGCTCCATTGGAGCAGTGTCGGGTAATAGCTCAATTTTGGTGCGTAAGGTGGGAATTTCACACTCGATGGGAAGAGTAGCCTTGACCCCATGGACTAGATGAAATGGTGTGAAACCAGTAGCTATTTTCACAGTCGTATGGTAAGCCCATAGCGTAGAAAATAACATATGATGCCAATTGGTTTTATGTTTATTAACCATGCGCGGTAACATGGTCTTGAGGACTTTGTTAACTACTTCGACCTATCCGTTAGACTTAGGGTAATATGGTGAGGCAAACTCATGAGAGAATCTTAACCAAGATGAGAGTTCGACGAAGGTCTCATTCTCGAAGTGTTTCCCATGATCAGAAACGAGTTGGAATGGTACTCCAAAGCGGGATATGACGTGGTTAAAGAAAAAACGCGCTACAGTGTTAGCGGTGTTGTTGAAGGTGGGCATAGCTTCTGCCCATTTAGTGAAGTAATCGATGGCGAAAATAATGTATTTGTGACCATTGTTGGAGGGGGGATTACAAGTCATGAAGTCGATGCCCCATTTACAAAAAGGGCCAGCAGTGATGACAGGATGAAGAAGAGCAGGGGGAGCTCGGGCTTTGTTGGCATAGAGCTGACATTGCTCACATCATTTTACGGCATGAATGCAATCGTGAAACAAGGTAGGCCAAAAGTAACCATCTTGGATAATATTCTGAGCAGTGGATATGCCCGACAGATGGCCCCCACATGCGTCACTGTGGCAGTCGTTTAAGACTCTATCAGCCTCGTCAATAGTCAAGCATTGACAAAGAATGGTGTCGACTCCCCGTCGGTATAGGATGTCTCCAATGAGGAGGTAGTGGGGGGCCTGATGTTGAATACGACGACGATCATCCCGTGAAAGGTGGTTACCGAAATTTTGAGTTCGGAGGTAGACGAAGAGGTTGCCATACCAAAGGTCATCTGAAGTGATGTAAAAGAGATGTTCGTTGGGAAAGTCGGTGTTGACGGGGGTACTGGTGGTGTCAGAGGGGAGGGTCATGACAAGTTTGGTGAGAAAGAGGGCCTTCTTTCTCTTCGGTGTGGAGAACTCGAGGTCGTACTCTTGAAGGATAACGATCCATCGAGAAAATTTGTCGTTAAAATGTCGACGACTGAGAAAGTACTGCATAGGGTTGGAATCTACGATGACCTTTGTTGTGCGAAGCAGAATGTAGTGGCACAGTTTCTGGATTGCGAGGACGACTGAAAGAGCAAGTTTCTCTTCATGTTTATACTTCAAGGGTCGCCCTGAGAGGTTTTTACTAACGTAATAAATGGCATGCTCATGATTGTCATCACCTAGCTGGACGAGAACTCCTGCTACTGATACAGCTGATGTTGATATGTAGAGGATATAGTCGCGATTGTAGTCAGGCAAAAATCATCGAATGATTGTTAGGCATGGTCGTCCTAGTGGAATGGGATGTCGTGACGTAGGAAGTGAAGGAAACTGTGTGCACGTATGGCGTAGTCTGGGACAAATCATTGTAGAAAGTTATCTTTGCCTTGTAGGCTTTGCAGTTGACATAAATTTCGGGGAGGTGGAATTTTGGTGATAGCTTGGACTTTGAGGGGGTCCATGGTAATACCGCTTTGGGAAACAATAAAGATGAGGAAGTGCCCTGCGGTGACATAGAATATGCACTTGAGAGGATTCAAGCAGATGTACTGATGACATCGTTGGAAGATGATTCGTAAATCATCAAGATGCTGGGTGCGTTTCTTGGATCGAGCTGTGAGGTCATCCAAGTAGGCGAGTATGATATGAGCCAGATTGTGAAAGATGTATGTCATAGCCCACTGGAAAGTTGCGTCGACATTCTTTAAGCCGGAAGGCATGACACGATATGAAAAAGTACCCCAAGGGGTAGTGAATGCGGTTTTATACTGATCGGAGGGGTGAATTTGAATCTGATTATAACCAGAGAATCCGTCCATAAAGGATAGAGCCTCGTGGCCGGTGCAGTCATCGATAATTTGATCGATGAAATGCATTGGAAAGTTGTCTTTGGGACATGCGTGATTGAGATCGCGAAAGTCTGTGCAAACACGGATAGTGCCCTATTTTTTGTTAATGGGTACAGGGTTGGAAACCCATGAGGTATAGGCAATGGGGTAAATGAACCCGACAACACGTAATTTGTTAATTTCGGCTTTGATGGCCGCAACTTTGGATGGGTGTAGTGGTCATTTTTTTTTTATGAACTGGTGTAATGTTGGGCCATGTGTCGATGCGATGTTCGACGATGGAGGGACTGAAGCCAGGCATTTCCATGTACGACCAGGAAAAAATATCTCGATATTCTTGGAATAGGGATTTATATGTGGTGATTTCCTGAGGAGTGCAAGCAACTCCAATGATGATTTCCTCGACGATGCCATTTTTAATGGAAATGTCAATTTTAATGGTTGGGCAAATGTTGGCCATGTTACCTTCTTCAAAAGCATCAAGGGAAGGAATGGGGTTTTTGAACCAATCGATAGGCCCTGATGGGATAAAATCCTTGGTTTCGACCACATAAATGGGGTTTGGGTTAGGAGGCATGGAGGCTCCCTATGGAGAGAAGAGTGCGCGGTGGTGTAGCGCATCCTAAGGGAGGTCTGGGTAGTTTAACTCTTCGAGTATTTCTTAGTCGCATTGGAAGTGACGGGAGTACAAGGGGTCATGAGGAGTGATATCGGTGACGGTGGTTGTGTGATTTCCCCCTGGTGTGAAAGAGGCAGGGGGAACAATGTTAGGAGATGGTGAGGGTTCACTCGACATAAACCATATATTGAAGTACTGAGGGGTACCCGTGGTAGTTGGGTGTAAAATGTCTGTAGGGGAATGAGCGGGAGAGTTGGGGGGGTTGGGGGGTGAATCCTCAGATAAGTCATCTAAGAACCATGGAGGTGTTGGAAGGGCCTTGGGTTCGGGAGAAATGACATGAAGATCCATTAGTGACGAGGTAATGTCAATGATCAACTCTGCAGGTCGGTGAAGTAGGGTCAACTGACATTGCCTATATTCAAGGATCATAGGACACTGGTATGTAAAATGAGCTAATGAGTCACAGAGAGTGCAAGGGCATCTCATAAGTTCATTTACTGAAGTGGTGACATACCGGATATTAGTGATAGTGGTGGAGGAGGATGTAGTAGGACTGGGGTTGCTCTGGAAGCTCTGGCGTATTGCGGCTAATGTCTATCGAAAGCATGGCAGTGATGGACAATGGTGGGTATAATGGCCATATTCTTAACATATAGCACAAGAGAATTTGGTCTGCAACCCTTTACTACTGGAATGGGGGGTGGTAGTGGCTGGACTAGCCGTAGTGGTGAGTGTTGGGGGATTGTGATTGAGTGGGATCAAATTACCTAACTCTGGTAGAGATGGGCAGTTGTTGGTTTGGTGTCCCTCTTTCTCACATAGTGCGTAAGGAGGTTGGATGTGTGGAGGAAGTGGAGCTATGGGCTCCTTTTTCTTTCTTCTGCCCCCAGCTGTGGCAGGGGGGTTAGTGAGTGGCGGGGTGGTGAGAGTAAGTATGGGAATTGTCATGGGGATTCCCTCTTTTTTGGGGGGGAGGGATGGTTGAGGGACCATATTTGGTGGGTGTAAATACCAAACTGGGATTGCTAACACCATATTAGGTAGGGTGAGCATTGCAGCTACCTAAAAAGATTCGATGCCTGGTGGAGGGTAAAAGAAGGGATTTTGGGTGATGGCTTGGGGAACTGTCTCCCAAACTGGGATATGGCCTTGGGGAGATGTGGAATTGTGGACTGGTGGGGTCGACAAGTGTGAAGGAGGTTCTTGAGGGGGGGGGTTCTGCAACAAGTGGGACGTCAGATATGATAGAAACCTCTCTAGGAGGAAGGGTATCCTCTGTGTGAGTTCCATTAGATGATATGACGCATACTTGATTGGAAGGATGAAGGAGTGGTGGTGCTCCATGGTAAGTTCCTAACAATGATGGATCTTTAAAAATCCCAGGACCCATTTCTACGAGTGAATATGCATCGTGTCTTGTGTGAATGAGAGGGAGAATGTTATGGATGTTGGCATATGGATTAGGCTCGTAATGTGAGACTTGGTCAATGGTAATGATCTTCCCATTGTGAGGGAACATCATTGTCCAAAAAATGGAAGATGCCACTGCCTTCATAGCGTACATGTATCTATAACCGAACAAGATATGATAATCGAGTGGGGCATCGATAACTTCAATGTCGATGAGAATAGTCTTGCCCTCAAGTTTGACGGGGACATTTTGGAAGAGCCCTTCAGGGAACGATGGTCACCTGTCATAAGCTCGTAAGGTTATGGCAGAGGGTATGAGTTCGGGGGAACCAAGCTTCTGCCATACTGTTTTTGACATGATGCATGTAGATGAACCTTCATCGATGATACACCGATGAACTGTGATGTTCCATATTTTTACTGGTATTTGAAAAGTGATCAAGGTGGGAAGGCGAGGTTCTCCACTGTTAAGATCAAAGGTAATGAGTCGGGTATCTGCAGGGTAGACTGCCCCCAAGGCGGAAAGTAAGGATTTCCACTGAGTAGGACAAGTTTGGAGGACCTCCAACACTGACATGGTAGCTGGAGATTGTGCTAAGTCGTTGACCAAACTATAGTTATGAGCTGCCCTAGCCTGTGGGTTGTGGACATTCTTGTGCAATGGGATGCGAGGGATGCGAAGTGGTGGTTTGGAGAAAGGGAGAGGAATCACTAATGGGGGTCCTGTCAGTGTAGGGTTTGTCTCTGAAGGGATAGGAGGAGACTCAGCGGGTGCATGATACTGACGATTACGTGTTTGCAGAAGGATTTCTTCCTCACTAGTGAGGAGAATTATGCGATCTGCTGGATTGTTGGGGTTGAGGTATTGTCCCACCTGAGGTGGAGGATGTTGTGTGTCCTGTTGGGTGTTTATCACACCCTGATGTGGAATAGGATTCTGCATAACGTCAGGAGGGGGTTGTTGCACGTATTGTTGTGGTGCCTATTGAGGGGCAGGCGGTGTTGGAGGATGGGGAAGACTACCAGAGTCTTTCAACCATTTGAAATCAACGATTTGGGGGAAATGATGGGTGTAATGTCTGAACTCACCACAAAGGGCACAAGGGAAGTTGGTTTTAACATTATTGTTATTTCTCCCTTGGCATTTATTATTATTGCCCCCCTGGGGGTTGATTCCCGCCTTGACCTGGGTTGTTGTTATTCCTATTTCATCCTTTCTTATTGGCATTGTTCGACGGATGGGTTGGATTGGCCGTATTCAGCTGTTCAAAATTATGGTATTGCTGAACAACAGAGGGTTGAACAAAATTCACCCCCGCATGAGGATGGGGGGGAGCCATGGGTTGTGGGGGACTAGGAAATGGGAAGTACGGATTTTGTGGTGGTAACGATCCATAAGGTACATAGGAAGGTGTATTGCTTTCGCTATTACTATAATATGAGGTAGAGGGGGTACCAGAGTTTGTTTGAATAGGTGGATGTATGGGGGGTGCCGACGGTGGTCCACTGATGGGTGGAGGTATCATGACAGGGTATGGTTGTTGATAAGGGGGTGGGGGGTAGCAAGAAGTGCCCCCATATGTCGGCAGGTATTGAGGTGTTCCATACATCGGTGGTGGTTGGGGTTGTGGACCGTGGTGAGTGGTGGTACCAATCAGTTCGTCTGTTGAGTGAGACATCCCAGGTTTGTCTTGGCCAAATGGCACAAGTTTTGGAAGATCAGGAAGTACAGTGTATAGATACCCTGATTGCGCATAGATGAGGTCATACTGTTGGGCCTTGTTGATGGCTTCCTCTTCAGATTGAGGGAAGGTGGAAGCTACATCCTTACCGAGGAGAGAGACAAGTGATCTAAGAAACCAGTCAAGACACTGTTGCTTGGTGGTTTCTTCTTTGCACAAACTACGTCACCTACGCCACTCGTGAATGTGGTCAGCGATATGTGTGGCTAAGGTTTGTTTGAAATTAGAAAGTAGTTCTAGACAATTGTCGTGGCGGATGGGTAATTGGAAGAAGGTCAATAATGCTTTGGCCAAGGATTCAAAAGTTGCGTGGGACCCTGATTTTTCTTCTACATACCATTTGGTCGATGGGCCAATGAGTGTGCGTTGGAATAATCACAGTATGATGGAATCATCCATAATGCTATTGGAGGAGAACCATAGGTGAAAGGTCATGACATGGTTGGAAGGGTCATCACCTGCCTTGCCTTCAAACTTTGGTATGTCTGAAGGTAGTTTGGTGGGCATTGCAGGACATGTGGGATCATGCAATATAGGATCATTGGTGAGTTTGCTGAGATCCAGTATATTGAGAGAGGCCAAATATGGCATCTGCAGTGGGGAGAGAGGATTAGCTCTGGCCATGGTGTGAGTGTGTTGTGAACCTGACCCTTGAGGAGGGCTAGGTGGGTTGGTGCTTCCTCCTTGAGAGGAGGTTGGTCCCCCGCTTCCGTGTAAAGGAGAACGAGTGAACAGATGACCTTGGGAAGTGGACCCAAGTAATGTGGAACCAAGCAAAGCTAATCCTAAAATAGTAGCACTCACAGGAGTGTGTGAAGGAGGTGCTGATGCGTGGGGAAGACCAGACACTCCCCCTAAGATAGGAGGGAGGTTTAGCAAGCGTCATGAATGACGGGGGTGCTATGGGTCCCCTATGATGTCCGACTAGCTACGTGAATGTGTGAAAAGAGTGGTGAGAGTAATATAGAAACAAGAGCCTTTGCGTTGAATGTTTACATGATATATATATCCAAATCAAACTATAATTAGATGTGCATCATACATAAATGTGTTTTTGAAAAAGAAGCATATATATGTGGGTAAGTGGGTTTTATCCATGTGGGGAATCAAAAGAAAACAAATGCTCGTGGCCTAGAAGACGTAATGTCCTTCCTCTCAAATAGCACTGGACCTTCCAATAGTACTCAACAGTGGGGTCTGAAGTCACTGGAAGAGAAACTAGTGAAGGATGAAATAATTGGTTATAATGAGGGGTTAAGGGGGCATATCTCGAAAGAGCTAGCGATATTTCCCAATAGACACACAAAATCCAATCAAGGTGCAATTGCAGCCCACAATTGCCACCTGGGTAGATGTCCTAAATTTGGTCACTAGGTACCTCGGTCAAAGTGTGACATTTAGATTTTTGGCCTAAGAAATGGGTCACGGGCTGGATCCCGTCCAAGAGGTGGGTGCCTCAAGGGGGGACGCATAGAACAACCGGACCTCGGCCTTCGACCCTTCATGGGTATCTCCCTACCTTATGGTATTAGGAACACTTGACTTGGAGGATTTTCAGTTCCCTATTTGACAAGTTCTATGGTTTTGACAATGTGAGAACCAGATAACGGGGAGTTATTTGGATGCCTATCCCCGAAATCCTACCTAAATAAAAAATTTCTTTTGGCACCTCCTGTGGAGGAAAACTTAGTGAGTTTTTAGAAATTATTATATGTAGTCATTTTGGGAGGTTGGGGGTGCAAACCAACCTCGTTGATTTAAAAATGGGAGTGGATAGTTTCGTCAAGAAAAGGGTGGGGTGTTTTCGGAATCCCTTTGGAGGAAACTTACTTTGACCTCCACGTTTCAAGAAGAAGCTATGTGAGTGATAAGTGACTTTTGTGTGTGAGTGAAAGTGTGCCAATTTTTAGTGAATTAGGTGTCACCTTGCTGCATGTGGACTTCGCTTCATCCTTACAAGTGTTTGATTACCTAATTAACTAAGTGTCTTTGGTACAACCTTACGTAATTCAAAAGTCCCTCGGAAGCTAGCATGTGGACATGTGGGTCCGTTACTATTCTTTTAACTACCTATTGTGATGTAATCTAAGAAAAGCTTTGAAACTATCCTAGATTGATCATGTGGGCATGTATGGGCCCGTTACAAAACCTTTAAACTTCCCTAGTGAGCAAATTTCAACACTATCCTATCTTTGTAGCATGTGGGCATGTATGGGCCTGTTACAATATTAAAGTGTGTTTGAAAAAGTAAACTAAGAGGAGTCCCAAGAAGGGTTGTTGTCCTCTCCTAAAGGTTTTAATGTTCTTAAGGGAGATGAAATCGTTTCATAATCTTTTTCTGATTCTCAATATCGCTTGGAGGCACGAGAGAAGAGCATACTAAGCGATTGTTATTCAACTTCTAGTCCCAATGCAAGTTAAATGTGATTAAAAATGATTTCCAACTTATCTTGTGAGTCAAAACAAGTCGTCCATGTGGAGAAAAATGAAAGAAAAGAAGGGAAATTGATTTTAACCTCCTAAGTGCCTATGTGTTTTTGACTAACCCCTTTATATGATGAGGGGACTAAGTGTGGTGCATCTTTAAAACATTCTTGAAATCATTTTTAAGAAGGAAAATAGCCTTCCCCACATCTTAACCACTTTACAAAGTGATTTTTTGCACAGATGCATGGGTCTTAGTGGAGACAGAGGCGCATAGAGCGCAGGTGCACGAACAGAGAAAAGTCAACAGGCACATGTGCGCAGAACAAAACTGTGATTCAGGCGCATGTGCGCACGATGCACGTCTGTAGGCCTAAAAACCCACGCATATATGACACACGACCGAGAATGAAAAATCCGGATGGATTTCTCTTAATTCAACTTGGAATTGGCTGAGTGGCAGGTCAACCTAGGCCAGTTAGTGTACCTGCAAGTTAATCAAACTAAAAGAAGAGAAAGAAAAACCCAAATGGGGTAGGAAATTGATACCTTTCCCCAGTGGAGTTTCCAATCTGTTGCACCTCTTCTATCACCTTAGTGAGAAAAATAGAGGTGCTTGCAAGTTCAGTTGGGTCTGCTGAGCAGGACAACTATAAGGAAAAGAGTTAGGGAAAGAAATAGAAAACAGCAACTAAGAATTAAACTAAGAAATGCAATAACAACTAAATTCATGAGCATAGGGACATAGAAACAAAAAGAACCATAAGACCCATGTCACCAATGATGAGGCTGATCTATTAGTGAAGTAATACACCAAGAAGAAAGGGGACTATGAATCCCTTCTTCTTCCAAGGGAGGGCTCTTGGACCCCCACTAGCAAGCTCTTCTTACAACAAAGAAAAATGGAAAATGATGAAAGAACTCTTTGCAAATCCACTCAAGGGATGAGATGGATTGCCCAATGCAATGGTGTAAATATACTCTTGGAAAGGATGGAGTCCTCAAGAGAATAATGGCAGCATAACATTACTTTGAATTCCTTGAAAAATGAGGTGCATCCATGGCCTTTTTATAGCATTCCTTTGAGCTATTGTTTAACTGGTTTGTAGTGTAAAAAGAGGCTAATTAGGGCATTTCTAGACCTTTGAACAACCATCCAGTCAAATCCAGTCCAGATTTGAGGGTCAAATCGGCTTGGGAGTTGAACCATAAGTGGGTGGGAGGCCGACCACTCTCATAAATGCACTGTTTAGCAGGTGCATGGATTTTTGCGATAACAGTCACGCATCATGCACATGTGCACGATTTCTGCGTTCCTGTTCCATGCATGTGCACGCGTGCCCAGTGTCTTCATAGAGCCCTTCAATTTTTCACTACTTTGTATAGTTTTTGACCCTTTTATGAATTCCTTGGTGTTAATTCAGGTCCATGGATGACTTTATCACTGTTTGATGATGCTGAGTTCTTGTAACAATGTGCAGACGAAATTTCAGTGATAACAACTCCTTCCAAAGCTAACCTACATACAAGACAAGCAACAACTACACATGCATCCTACTTATATAATAACGGGTTAGAAATCCAAAAATATACTAATCAAACTATAAAAATTTCATGAATTGGGACGGGAAAATCATTTTCTTTATTACTTTGAATGAGTCAACTTACAAAATTTGAGACCGGCCACTGCTCCATGAACCTGATCCTGGGCTCCTCTTCTATTGTCCTCCAACTGCTTTTCTTTGTATCTCCTTTGGCATCAGGAAAGGATAAAGGGTTGGGACAATGGGAATATGCAAATGGCCAGACTTTCTTTGCTATATTTTTCCTCCTTCCAAATGGGACCCCTACCCCTTCTTTTATAGGCTAGAAGGAGCTAGGTATTTGGACGAACCCTTGGCCATGCATGGATGGGAGTTTCAGTTAACTCACCCATAGCTTTTGTGTTCCATCAACAACTTTCCTTTTTTCGTGCTTTTGTCAGTCCACGTGGGCTGTTTTGGGTTAGCCAGCGTGTGCACACATGTAGTAATGGAGTAGGGCATGTGGGCCTTTATAAAAGAGGATTTTCAAAGAGTTGTTCAGCAGTGCTTTGGAAAAGAAGGGTTATGAGATGGCCTGATGCCAGGTAAGCATGTGTGGTGCCATTTAGGGTTATAACAATCAGTTATAAGAACAAAGACTTCAAAACCCTTACTCCGCACAACACAGGGGATTTGCACAGCTCACTAGATTCTTCTTCCTTACATTACATCATAAATCCCTCTACAGTCTCACACAAGGAATTTCACTCAGCTCTGCAAGTCTTACACATAATGCACAAAGCCCTGATCACGCAGATCCAACCCTTGGAACTTAGCCTACATCACATATATATATTATTCGACTTAAAATACTTATTACATTGCCTATCCTTCTATTTATACATAAAAAATAGGCCTTAACATGGGTAAACCCATGGGCCGACAGGCCATTCCCATTA
Organism: Picea glauca; assembly: GCA_000966675.3. Classification (NCBI taxonomy): domain Eukaryota; kingdom Viridiplantae; phylum Streptophyta; class Pinopsida; order Pinales; family Pinaceae; genus Picea; species Picea glauca. Next base: position 387,276 of record JZKD02S1716219.1, on the reverse strand, counting down.
CATATTCCCAAAAACCCAAAAAGGATCCAAAAGTGGGCCAAGATCCCGTGATCTCCACTTTGTCTTGCGCTCCTCCTTCGACAAGGTGTCAAAGTCCCAAAATAGGTCAACATGACCAAGAAACTCCCAAAACTTGGTCAAGGGCCAATAGGCCCCCAACACTCACCTGTGACTCATCTCGAGTCACTCTGGTCTGTCTAGTTCTACCTCGAACGCCTCGAGCTTGGCTCGAGCTGCTTCAACTTGCTTCTTTGTTGTGGCCTCTTTTTTAGTGAACTCCTGCATCACTGTGTCATTCATTGGCCCTTCTAGGAGTTGTTTTGTTGTGATGACAGCCTGTTCTAGCTTTGCTCCTTGGCTCTTGACCTCTGTAAACAACAGGCATGCCTTATCTTGTACTGGTTGGAGTCGTTGAGTTATGTCCATTACTTTTCTTTGGATTGTATGGATTTGTTGTTGGGTTGTGTGTTTCTCGTGAGACCTCTTCATTCTATCTATGACCGATAGGGCCTTCACCTACACTTGAAGTGTGTCTACGTGCTACTTCACTTCCTAGAGCTACGACTCCAACGCATGTAACTCTGGGTTCTCAGTGAGGTTTTCATAGGTCTAAGCACTATGCTTACTCAGGTTCTTTCACTCCAAGGCAAGAGCTTTTAATTTGTCGACTGCGTTGCGGGCAGTTTCTTCCCTTAGGTCTCTTACATCTTGAGGGGTCTCAGGAATAGTGTAGAGATCCAAGTCTGCTATGCGTTGTTGGAGATGCTAGATTACCTCTTCAAGTTGTGTGACCTACTGTGGAACTCACTATTTGGTATTTACTTCGACAACTACCACAGAGAGAAGTGCTTTGTTGACCATTTCCTTAACATTGAGTTGCTATGCAAGAAACTATCCCTTGCCTTGTTACAACTGTGTTTTTTCTTCATCCCATTTCTCTTGTAGAGCATGATTTTCCTATTCTGCAGTACTGCGTTGGTCCTCAAGGTATTTCTGTACTTGCGCTAAATCTTGGGTGTCTTGTGCTGTCTCTGCCTGAGCTTGTCGAAGGTGAGCTTCAACTGTATCAGTGATCTGGTGGAGTTTAGCTAGCTCATCTCCTAGTTCTGGTGTTTCCGATGGGAGAGGCACAGTTGAAACTGCGCGACTGGACTGTAGTGCCTACTGCACTCCTTGAAGTTCAAACTTTATCTGATTGAATACCTTCTCCTTCTTAGCTTATTGCTTCTCTACTATCTCCATCAAAGCATCATTCAGGGCTGCTAGAAAAAAATCAAAGTCATCTGATGTGAGGGTAGTCTCAAATTTGGTCCTAGTTGCTTTTGATTTCTTCCTTGAAGAAGGTTTCGGAGGGGAAACATTCCTTTTCTTCGATGGGTCATCCTCATCTCTAGGTGGTGTAACCTCACCTTTCTTTTTTTCATCTCCTGCACCATCTATATCTCTGCCATATCCTCCTTTCTCTGCTGATATGGAAGCAGTCTTCATAGAGGTACTGCTGACATCTTGGGTGTCTTCATTCTTCTTTGTCTTCCTCGGTCCAGTGGTATCATGCGGTGCTTCGGGACTGCCAATATCAGATATATCTACAGGGTCTACTAGGATGAGGAGGTCCACCGACCATTCCTTGGTGATTTCCTCCAAATCCTCCTCTGTCAACTTGTAGTAAGATTGTAGTTGTTGTTTTTTCTCATCAGCGCGCACTGTGATATAGATGAAATGGCAGTCCATGCTGAATTTCATCAAGGGCCTGAACCTCTGGAGAGTGTTCGTGGTTATACGAGGCTCATATTGGATAGTTGTCTTCAGTTGGATGTAATAAGTATGGAACATGACATTTGACTGCCACTATTTATTCATGTCGTTCAAGTACCACCGTGTACTGAACTTCACAATCAGAGGTTCAAACGGCTCTATGTCTGGGAAGGTCACACCTTCCATCATCTCCCATGTGATGAAAGTGACCAGTATGAGAAGCCAGCTGAAGTGGAACTTGTATCCTTGATCCTGTGCTTCCATGCAGTCAAGTTCCAACTGGTTTACCAGGTACTGCGCTTCCCTTCAGTCAAGTTCCAACTAGTTTACCAGGTACTGCACCCAATTCATTTGAAGTCCTTCTGCGCACTTCCCCATGAGGTCGAATATGAGCCCTGTGACTTGGGTGGGTCAATTCTTTCGCACCAACTTTCCTACGATAAATTGATAGGCTAGGCGCACTGCACTGCTCTGGATAGAAGATACCTTGTAGCCTCGCGTTCTTTTCTCGACATCGTCATAATTGTCCTTAATCTTCTACACAAAAGCGCGATCTGTAGTCTTTCTGGGGTAGAAATCTTGTGGGTCAAGGCCTTGCATGCTTAGCCCTGTGATCTGATTTATCAACATTGGATCCACTATAATGCAATAGTTCAACCACAAATATCCTCCATGGTAGCAGGACAACAACAACTTGACGCATGCATTCACTTCTTGGTGCCTACTGAAGTAAGGAATATTCATGACATTAAGTAGTGTGGACTGCACGAGGTTCATGGTCCATGACTGGGGGACAATCTTCAAGTTATTTCCCTTGTTTCTGGTCAGATACTTGTGCAGGGTGAGCATGTTGTACACCTTCCTATCGCCGAGGTTGAAGTCGCTAAACTTCAACACTGTGATCTTATATTGGTTTGCGCGCACTGTGTGTATCCCTTTTGGGAGGTATGCAGTGACCAACGTGTACTCAAATTCACAGGGTACATTGTCACGATTTATCGCACCGCTCAGAGGGGCTAGATAGGTGAGTAGTATACTCAGGATTAACTTAGCATTTGCAAGATCATCGCTATGCTTAGTTCGCTTTTCATCGACTGGTCAGGATGGACTGGGTCGAGCAGTGGACGGAGAGGTTGAAAGTCCTCTCATCGAAGATGCTTGTACACTTGTCGACACTCCTCTCTCCGACATGAATCTTTCAGTCATTAAGTCGAGGAGAACTCTCGTTATTGATTCTTCAACTGCGGTGAGATCGTCGGACATACGCACTCAGGATTAAAATTATCAGGGTCACGATGATCTTATATATGGCACTAGAACAAACAACAATATCACATTGATCACTCTATACAATTCACTTAGTCTGCAGGCTACAAATTCTCAGTTAGCAAAAGTGTTCTTCGTGCATGGCGCGACGGGATAAGTATGCAGCTTGGAAACGGTTCGCTTGCAACATTTGTAAGACTCCATTAACTCTTGTTTTGTTCATTATGGTGTGGTCCAATGGTCTGTTGTCGAGATGTAAATTATTTTCGACCCATTCGAAGTGGGATTCGAATGGATATATCGACCCCAATGGCTATATTTCTTCACCCTAGCAAAGTACCATGTGTCCTTGTTCTGATATCCTGACAAAGCTCCAATTCTGCAAATTTTTTGTCTGCAAAGTTCCCTTTGGAACCTTCTACAACTTATCTCTCTTCTTACTTTGATTTCTAGCCTTCTTTCTAGTGAGCTTCGTCTCAGTAGTTTGTTTTCAATTCTGATTCTTATCCTTTTTTGACATAGTCACTGCGCACTGTTGAGATTCTTTTCTAGGATTCAAGGGTAATACCTCTTCTTTATCTAGAGTAAGTACTTCAGTCTTTTGTGGGTCTTCTAGTGTTCTTTTAGGTTCGACATCAGGGTCTCTAGATTCAAATAGCTTCGATTTGTTCTCCTGTTCTTCAATCAAGTATGCAATCCTTCTAGTCATGAAATCTTTTAAATCTTGTTTCTTCTTCTCCAAGACTTCTTATTCTTTCTTTTGTCTGGCTTGATATTTGTCAATCCAAGGTTTTCCTATTAACATGGTAAACATGGCACTATCCTCAATAAATTGAATAATCTCAAAATCTTCCTCTGTCGAAGTTCCATTAATGGTCATAGGTATCTGAGCGAGCCTTCCATATAGGTTTACCAATTTTCCTTTGAATAAACCTAGTCCTCCTAATGAGGGAGTCATGGCAGACATCCCTATAGCTTCCCAAGTTCTCTCAATCATGATATTCACTTGCATTTCTTCATCTAGAACACAGTCAATGTCGAAATATCCTATTCTTGCTTCGATGCATTCCTTTTCTTTAAAGATCTCTGATAATCTAACATGTCGGTGGTCATCCAAGATGTCTTTTATTTGTAGCAATACCTTCTTTGACTCTTTTTGGGGTTCTGCTATAGCCTTAGTTTCTGGATCTGCCTTAGGGTTTTCTTGATTTAGTTTTATTCCTTCAAGATTAGAAATAATTCTAGAGAAATCCAACACTTCATGGTCCACATCTTTGCAACAAAGACAACTAGGTCTTCTTCCAAGGCATTCTTTAGAAAGATGTTCTGTTTTTCTGCAGCTCTAACAGAGGGTTAATCCTCTCTTTATTTTAAATGATCCCCACCCTCTTCTGTACTGTGCACTAGGATCATAGGAGCTAACCTCCAATAAATTCTTTATGGGATCCTGCATCCATTTGTTAGTCCAAACATTCTTTCTATGCATAGGTATAACATGTCTTTCACTATTCACGTTAGATCTATTAATATCAAATCTTCTTTTGTCTATCAATACCCTAGTTTTCAAGCTAGGACAAATTTTATTAAACATACGTAGATCCATACTCTAGAAACAAAAATTTCCACTTATCTTACTTCTACAAAGCACAAAGATTTCAGACATAAATTTTTTTACTATCTTTACCTTTATCAAAGCACAAATCTTATAGATATTACCTCTTTTAATCAGACATCCTCACTTTTACCTTTCTTATGTCACAAAGCTTTCAGAACTTACCTCTTTTCTTCATATCTGATCTCCTTTCTTCAGATCGAGCTTCTTTATTTACCACGTATCTCTATGAATCATGTAGAATAATGTGCACTAGGGAACAGATCTATGCACAGAGCTTTCAGGTAAACTTTTTTCACCAAGCTTCTTCTTCCTCAGTTCCCAGCAATCACAGTTTCAATCCAGGCAATGGAACCATTTTTTGGCACAGGGGTATACCCAGGGTTCAATGCTACAACAACACACCAACAAAGCCATAACTACCGTCCCTTTTAGCAACACCTGCGAAGGAGATGAAGTATCACCCGAGGTAGAGGTAGGGCTAGTTGCAAGACTCAGGTGTTTGCAACCTTAGCTGGCACACATATATGTGATTGTACTACTTAATAAAGCACTTATCACCATTACTTCTACAATATATAATCATTAATCACTTCATTGATAAAACAAGGCTTCACAACATTCACACTATTATAATGTACTTAATCACTTAGCATCAAGAGATAGGTCAGATCTAACAGATCAAGCACTAAGAACATTCATATGGATCAGATCTAATATTCTCATATATCATTAGCACTAAGCATAAGCAGATCTATCCAATCATATCAAAGCGATTATAAAAATAAGACATAAACCCATTAAGACAAACATAAAGCAAGACAACACAATGTTTACGTGGTTCACCCCCACCCTGGGGCTATGTCCACCAACTGTTCTTATTTATTATCTCCAGTCAATCGGTTACAACCACAAAGCTTTCAAAACCCTTACTCCAAAGAAGACAGAGGATCTACGCAAATCGCTATATCCTTATTCCTTGCGTTACAACACAAATCCCTCTACAGTCTCGCACAAGGAATTGCACTCAGCTCTACAAGTCTTACACATAATGCACAAAGCCCTGATCACACAGATCCAACCCTTGGCACTTAGCCTACATCACATAGATATATTATTCGACTTTGACTACTTCTTACATTTCCTATCCTTCTATTTATACATACAAAATATGCCTAAACATGGGTAAACCCATGGGCCGACATCCCATTCCCATTACATATTCCCAAAAACCCAAAAAGGATCCAAAAGTGGAACGAGATCTCGTGATCTCTTCTTCGTCTTGCGCTCCTCCTTCGACAGGTTGTCGAAGTCCCAAAATAGGTCAACATGACCAAGAAACTCCCAAAACTTGGTCAAGGGCCAACAAAGAGAGTGTTGAGGAAAATATATGAATTGATCTTACTCAAACATTTTCAGACTTTACTTGGCTAAAGAAAAGTAGACGGGAATATCACCCTATTTTTATAGCCAACAAAAATAACATCCTAACTCACAAGTATTAATTACGAGTGCTTAGGCTAGTCTTTTATCAACAAAAAGCTTGCTGGAAATTCACCTTTTATGTAATTTTATGAATATAATAGTTGCTGAAATAAATGTAAGAACAAAAGTAAAGACAACAAGATGATAATCAAGACAGTTGAGACATAAATAAATCCATTATCTCATTCCAATTCAACAAAGAGTCATTTTCTTTACAAAATCTCATACAGAAATCTCAAACAAAAGTCAAGCTTAGACATCCCCGATGGAACATACAAAAGGACCTCTAACAGAAAACCAAAACTAAACTCTAAAAGATAGATCAAATTGCCACAGATTGTTGCCCACTTGAATCTGCAAAATAGCCTTTATCAGTCATGAAATTTAATTCACAAACAGACAAGTCTACATAGACTATCAAAGATAGATCAACACCTCTGAAAAAAAAGTGTTTGAATGATTTGATTCAACCCTCAATATTTTTGTCTACAATAATACCCTGCTATCATAAAAGAGAATTAGGTTGTGATGAATATATGAATGAATGAAAACTGAACTATCTCAACTTAAAATCAAAGAGAAAACCTTAGCATGTGTATGCTTCTATCCTCCTCTTGTTCCTCTCTTTCCTTTTGATTTTAACAAATTAAAATTGGTTGAAGAAGTTGAACCAATTCATTAGTTAACTTAATTAAAAGAATCAACTAACTTTAGTTGGGGGGGGGGAAGTAATAATTATAATAAGGGTCATAAATAAATAATAACTAGTAGGTGGGACCCCTTGTGAATCCCTTTAATTCCTAACAACCATAACAATCATAACATAACCAATAGTTAACCAAAACATACCTCCTTGTTCCTCCCATCAACATATTCTCTTTTGGCAATTTAAACTCATGAAATTTAAAATCATTTCAAAAATAATACTCATATGTCCAAAATAAACATGTTGTCCAAAGATCCATGAAATCAACTATCATAAAACACTAGATAACAGAAAACTCAAAAGCCATATTTTCCAGTCTGTGATGCAATCCTTCCTTGGTTTCTGCTGTCACCTCTTGATTCTCCTAAAAATTCCTTGGGCTGTGCAGATCCTTTGGGCTTAACCTCATTGATCATGTGGGAACAATTGTCCCTCAAATGCATCTGGGAAGACACAGACTTGTCAGAGTCATTGGAGGGCGAGGAAGGGGAAGTAGTGGATTTTCCTTTATCAAGTGCATGGTGGGCTTCAGTCTTAAATCTCTTGCTATCATGGGAGGATTGCACTGGCGAGTGATTCAGGGCAGCTTGGATAATGGGGTTAAGCGGCGAAGGAGGAGGTAAAGACAAGTTGGGCCAGCCACGCTGTTGGGAGACTACCAGGTGGAAAATCTCCTTCCATCCATCATTTTTAGGGACCTCGAGTTGTAATGAGACATGAGGAGGTACATGGATCTCGCATGCTTGCGGGGAGTGGAAAGGAGGCCTTTCAGGCCTAGGTCAGACTATTCACCTCCCAATCCAATTAAAGAATCCGGCATGAAATATTTGGCGAAGCTCTTCTGAATCAGTGTCAAAATGTATAGAGAACCTGGGCCTTCTTGGGCCTTGGTTCCAGTTACCTATACCTCTGTTTCCTCGGCCATGGCTTCCTTGACTGAAAAAACTCATCCTGCATGTGTAATCGATTAGAAAATAGTGTTTTAAATAACCATGCATGACAAATCTTTAAAATATGAAATAGATTTGGGTCAAAATGTATCAGACTCATGCAATCCAATCCATACATATTGTTTTACTATTAATCAATGAGCAAGGGGGTGAAACAGGGTTCTGGGATATGTGAGGGGTTTGTATTGAGCAAAAATATGATATAATGAAAGGGGAGAAGCATGGTCACTGTTCTATGACAACAACATTCAACTATAAAGAAAACCAATAAAATCTCACTGCAATTCACACAAGACACTGTCACTTTCATCCATTTTAACACCAAAATTCTCTTGACCATAATTAATCTTAGAACAAGGAGTAAAAAAGGAATATGGGAGGTGACGGGGTTTGTAATTAGCGGAAAGTGAAATAATGGAAGGGAAGAAGGATGATTATTGTTCATGGAATTAATTAAGTGATCCATAAAACATTCTGTGAAAGGAGATGCATCAACCATCCATCACTTGACTAAATAATGATTTATGTGTATCTAACAAGTTCATTGTTCATAATCAAATGTCCACACAGTGCCATTACAAAACAATGGGTATCCTGTAAATTTGCAAGAGGTTATGTTCCCTTTATTCACATACTTTTCATTTTATAACAATTTACGCATAGTACTAATTTCCAATCTGTAACTATCAAAGTCAACCACTACCCATGCTTTTCTTCAATCCACAACAATGTTGCGAAAAGTCATGTTTCAAATTAACAATGAAGTCACTATCGCTGCAATTGGCCCATCAATTAAATGCAATGATATTCATTAAACATGTATAGGCAGTAAACAAAATATTCAAGACCAAATTGCATGCCTGTAATGACAATCAATCATACAACCAACAACCATCATTTAGACACAAACTATGCACAGGGTAATTTTTTCCCAGGTAATGTAGTTCTGCCACTATAGAAAAATAATTCAATGTGACTTAAAAGTTGGGCCACCCATCCAACATGATTGTCATCAACAACATGCCTTCTTAAACCAGTGGTCGGTTTTCAATAAATAAACATGCTTAAACTCTATAGGCATCCCTAAGTATGAAAAACAAGCTATCCATACCACACACAATGCACAACTAACAAAACTGCATGATGCAACATTTTCACTTAACACAATGCGACACACAATCACGATAATAACTCAACATATCATGTCGAGATTTCTATTTAATCACACTATGATCGACCATGCCGTGTGCACTCAGGCTCATTCAACCAACAACACAAGGATGCAGTGGATATACTTTCTACAGTCATCCAGTTCAGTGGTCATTCAACCCCAAATAAAACCATAGTTACCATGCCCATTACTTTACCTTGCAAAACACCATACATAGAATGTGACATTTTTTAACAACACCAAACATTCGTAACCAATGCCATCCATCATTTAAATCACCATAAGTTCAAATACTAGTGACTGGATACAACCAACAACTCACCACTATCGTAAAAAATCAATCAATCCAACAAGATGTGGCAACTACGCATACCCTCGCATCAAATTGAATCGGGGCAGATGCCTTCTCCATTAATAATACTGATTTATTGACATACAGAAGGCGGTTGTATCCTTTTAAATTACAATTGGCAACAAAGGGTTTATCCTTATTATCACAGATGCAGTAACTAAATTCTAAAACAATAGGCCTTCCATACAACCAACTAGGCGAATTCATATTCACAAGTATTCGACCATACATTCGATCCACGATAACCCTAGAAACTTGATAGGAACAGAAATCTCCTTTACAAAATTCAAGACTGGAGGGCTAAGGGTTTACTCTGTAACAAACACCAGGGAACGAAGCCAACTCCTCGTAATGGTGGAACTTTCAAGGCCAAGGGTGTGCACACAGAGAGAGACATGATTCATTTTTGGATAGGTAACAATCCATGGCAAGGGGGCACAAAAAAGGGTGAGGCTCTCATTCAGCCAGACAAATTATTTAATGCACGCAGGGTATAACCCTCTCATTCTTCATCCAAGCTAACACAGTACTGAGTTGAAGACAGGGCCGAGTTAAGAACAGAACACTCAGTTCATGACCCTTAGCGGTGGAAATAACCAATGCCGAGGTGAAACACAACATGGTGATGCTGAAAACCTTCGACCACTAAACCCATGATAGCCAGAGACTGGGTTAGTGATGGTGTGTGAAGAAAACTATCCACCCAAAACTAAACAAACAAAAAAAACCCTCCAACCAAACAATAGTTGTAACAAGAACTATCACCCAGAAGAACCAATAACCTCGACGAACTCAAAATGTTACAGGAAGAACCATTCTCTCTTCATTTCCAGAACCCAAATTTCACACATTTGTAGCACTTAGGAAAACACAAATCCATACATCTGAGCGAGTAACCATTTCATAACCAGAGAGAAATCATGAATGGCCAAAAAAAATACGTACTTGTAATTGAATTCCTTAAAACGAGAGTTGCCCAAGCGGTTCCTCCTTGCTAAAATTTCAGAGCATAACACAACAGCAAGATCGAACAATAGCCTAGCTAGGGTGGAGGCCAATGGGAAGAGTAAAGGTGACATGCAGTAAATGCATTTCGCCTCCACCCACATCTCATTAACTCAACAGTACATGCCAACAAATTCTCCATTAACACAACTAATCAAACATGTATCAAAACCATCACCACATTAAAATCCAGTAGCGCGATCAACATATCCCATTTCACATCATATAACTCAAACAAAATCGCCTAAACATCAACGTTCACCACCTTGCCAAATGCACCCCCACATTTCAACCATATGCATATTAACACATGATTCAATCACAACTTGATAATCATTTACTTCTTAGCTAGGGTTTAGCAATAATCATCAAGTATTTTCATGCATGTAGTATAGTTAGGATAGCTCTAAAATATTCCCCTAGTAACTGTTTCTCATTTCCCTTAAATTATTCACATGTGGTATTGCAGAACTAGTTCCATTTTCTTTGCAATTGTTATAGTATTCTTCCTTTCTCATAATTTCACTAACATGTTTGTTATGTAGGTGCGATAAGAACACACAGTAATGACATTAATGAATAGCATAGGATGTAGTAACAGAAGGAATCAACCCTTCATGAGCTCAATTCATTAACTAATACCAACAAGATCTTCATCAACCATGTGAGGCATATCGCACATCATATCAACATAAAAAATGAAATATATCTACTCTCCAATAGTTCAAGGGGGTCCCACCTACTAGTATTATTTAGTATTTAATATAATAGCCTTTAGAAACACTTTGCGGGCGAAACTTCATTGACGCTTTCAATCATCAACAAAGAGGTCTAACGACAAATGAGAGTCATTTATCTAGCTTGACCAAGATCCAAAAATAGGATAAGTCAAAGAATATCATGCTCACATCATTTTGACACATGCAGACTTTTCATTGGTCCATTCTGTCACTGAGGTGGCAAGCAGGTGTGACTCGTGTCAACCACTTTTGATATTACGATAGTGTATCTAGCAGGTTCCACCTATTCACATGCAATTCTCTAATTAGCATTGACAAAGATTTTCTATCATGATGATGGGTCACATGGCCAAGAGGCTTTGATACCTAGGATAATATATAGACCATTGATTAGTCCTACTTTAAAAAGGTCCGGGTATATCTAGAATGTCCATCGGAGGTGCCCATTGGAGTGGTTGGGGTTTGGAATTCAAACATGGCTTCGATGAGGAGTATAGAAGACTATATCTTGATCATTGATCTAGAGTTAGGTAGGGAGGTCTGAAGACACGAGAACCATCGATCTCGCTCAACCAAGAAATCAAAATTGATGAAGGTAAAGATCATCCTATTGATGTCATATAGGATACGTGACGAATTTCTATTTTCCTATGATGGCGATGCGGTGGTAGGGGAATGGGACACATGTCACTTGGATTTTACATATTCACTTGTGAATCTAGTGGGTTCCAGATGCCTATGTAGCAGCTATGGATTGCATTTGACAGTTCCCTGCTAGCATGTTGAGCTGTCATCACTCATGCATTTCACCGACAATGATGCCCACCATGATATCCACCACTAATATTTCTCCAAAGAAAGGAGAGAAATTGATTTTGGCTCAACCAAAAGCCAAAAATGACTAAGGAATTGACAAAGGCATGCTGACGTCACCCTAGAGACTCAAAATATTTTCACTAGTTTGTGCAAGTGTGGAAGTGTCAACCAAGCATGAAACATGATACCTATTTTTCAATATGTTGACCTGTATTTATAGTGGGTTCTCCTATCCATGTGGCAGGAAGTGGATGGCTTTGATAATTCTCTACTGGATCGACCAAAATCCCATATCGGCTAAGGAAAATATTGTCTCACTGATGTTATCCTAGAAAAATGGCATCCTTATAATGATCCCACGATGGTGCTGGCGTGGCAGCTAGGAAGAACATCTGTCACTTGGATTTGACATATTCACCTATGCATCTAGTAGGTTATTCACTTGTGAATCCAGTGGGTTTCACATGTACACTTGTCACCCCATGGTTGGCTTTGACAATGCTCTATTGGGATTTTGATTTAGATCCACATGTAAATTATTGATTTAGCAGGAAAAATCATCGTCGACGATAAGGAAATAAAACATTTTGTGGTGAAAATGCATTTCACCGATGATGACATCAGTGTCAACAATCGATGGCCCTCACAGTTGGTCCCTATTCTATGGTATCACGATAATATCCTTTTCCTAACATATTTAGGCCCTTTTCAACGCGATAAGCCCCTTTTGACTCTCAATAAGTGCTTGAGTGCTTGAAACTTTCCTTAGGTGAAAAGAAACATGGTTTCTCTATTGTTTTCTACATCTTCCTTGTAATAGTTTGGCATTTTTTACTCATAGGTTTAGGAAGTTATCCCTTCAGCCACTAATTCATCCAAACTTGGCCCAGTTACTTCAGAAAACCTTCAAATATTTTCCAACAACAAATATATCACTAACACATACCAAACAAGGAAGGGTTTAATTATGCCTCATCACTGGGTTAAACCCCTATTGTTGGAATTTGGGTATATTTCCTATCAATATAGTGTTGGCAGGAATTGGAGCTTGCACAGTTTGCACAAGACTTGTTTTTTTCATTAATGTCAAACTTTAAAATGCCAAAGGGGGAATTTGTTGGTCAGTTTGCACAGGCACCATGGATCAGTTTGCACAGGCACAGCTTGAATTTTGGAGATCATCAATTTACTCCGGGAGTTTCAATTTCAGGATTCCAGGAGTTTCTATTTCGGTATTTTTTCATGGTAAGCAAAAACTCCAACATCACGAAGTCTCGAATGATGAAATACCGAAAGGAACACATGTCACATGATTCTAGGAGTTTCTATTTCGGGATTTCGAGAGTTTCTATTTTGGGATTTTTGCATGGTAAGAAAAAACTTCAACATCACGAAGTCCTGAATCCCGAAATACCGAAACCATGACAGCCATTCATCTCGATGAATGATTAAGTCATATCCATTGGATTAAGCATTGGAGGAGTAATATAAGAGTTGTATATGACCATTGATTTGTCCTCGAGAAGTTAACAAGAACCATCTGATCTATGTCCACCAGATCAAATGTGAATCCGTCAGATCATTTCAGGGTTCACAACTTGGAGTGTCGAAACACTTCATCACAGAAATGTCGAAACACCGAAATGTGAAATGCCAAAATGCGACACACTGAAAATTTTAGGGTTCGTAACTTGGATTATTGAAACACTTCATCACAAGAAATGTCGAAATGTGAAACATCGAAATACCGTTTTGGTGTAGGAAGTGGTTACCACCGATGTTCATGTGAGAGGGAGGAGCTAGCACGAAGCTAAGCTCTATTTCAGGGTTTCTTAACTTAAAGTGTCAAGACTCTTCGACATAGGATTGTTGAATTGCTGAAATGTGAAATGCGAAATGCATTTCGATTAACCTGTGGTCACGACCAATGGACATATGGGCTAGCACAAGTGGTTTTCCAAAGCACTCAAGGGTTATTCCATGCTGAAAAATTAAAACAGATATATGTTCATCGAACAGTGCTGGTTAAATGTTTAAACTGATCATGTGGATATTGTTCGTCTTGATGCCTTGGCCAATAAGAATTATTGTAAGGAAGTTATTCAGTTATTGTAATTGATTCTTTGAAGCCTGAGGGTTCAATTGTACGCGCTGATGATACAAGAAGATATATAAAGTGAATGTTGCAAGAAAAGAAAAAAGAAAGGATTATGGGAGATATATGGCTCTGTAAAATTTGAGGAAGAGAAAAGACAGAGGAGGGGAGACACATACACAGATTGATAAATCTAAGTGGTCTGGTCAAGAATGAATTGTGCAGAGAGGATTTGAATGCCTAATCTTTGACAAAGAATATAAAGAGTTGGTTTGCAGGTTCTTAGTGACAGAGAATGATTTCAGGGTGGTAGGGAGGAGCAAGGGGAGACTGTAAAAGTTGCCTGTACAAGTTGGTGCTTGTACATCTAGGAGTTGTAGCTTCCATTCAGTAGGTGCTGAAGAAACAGAGGTGGCAGCCTCATCTGGGTTGTAGCTCAGATAAAATAAGAATGTAAAGAGGAGTTGGATCTTGCCTTTCATTCATAAGAAGAAGAGGTTTTTCCCTTTTAGGTTTGCTCATGAAAAATATTTTTGTCATTGTTTGTTTATGTGATTGCATATTTATTTATTTGAATGATTTGTAGCAAGACATACAGTAATTGTGTTCATTGATTAATAAGTTAAATAAAAAGAAAGAATTTTTTATCTAACCGATTCACCCCCCCCCCCCTTCTTAGTTAGGATATCTTGTGTAACAATTGGTATCGGAGCTGGTTACTTCAAGATTCAGTTTAATCACTCGAAGTTTGATCCTTAA
>JZKD02S1716219.1:349661-362970 GCA_000966675.3 Picea glauca | reverse complement strand
TCTTTTTACACTTCCCTACTACAATTAGATTAAGTGTTGCTTTCATTATCTAGCATAGACTGTGCACAATTATCTTGAAACAACAGACTTCCCTGGGTTGACAATTTATATTGAAAACCTTAATCTTCTATTTATTTAGACGATTAAAGTGCCCAACATTTTGGCATCGTTGTCGGGGAAGATAATTATAGATTTTTGTAAAGCATATTAGTTTTCTTTCTAAGGAATGATTAGTCTGCATGAATCAAGAAACACGAGGACGTACCCCCCATAACACTAACCCTACAGGTACCAGAGGACTTGGAGGATGAAATCCTACACTGGGAAGGCAAACCCTTGTTGATGAAATCATAGCCAGAACAGATTCCTCTTCAGGATCTATTTTTCACCCTACAAATCCTCCAAGAAGACGTAATCCTCAGTCCTCAGAACTACCCCTTCTTGAAACATCGTTTTCATCAGGGGCTGGAGCTGAAGCTGCAGTCGAAGCTGAAGATTTTTCACCAACAAATCAACAAGCAAAAATGGAGAACATTGAAGATCAAGGAAGTACAACTTGGAACAGGGAAAATCTAGAAGAAGCAGCTTATCATATTGACGGTAGGATAGTCACTAAAGAAGAGTGGGACACTTTTCATATTGAGTGGAGAGAAAGAGAACATATGGAAAATCAAGGGGATAATGAAGAGGAGTTCCACCAAGAGAACCCACAGAATAATGAAGAGAAGGCAAATAATGAAAATACTATCTCTACCCTGGTTTTTCCTATTTCTAATGTTCCCACATGAGGGATGGATCCTATGGAAAACATACCTCTCTCAGCTCTGCCAAATTTTCATGGATTATCTTCTGAGGATCCGAATGAGTTTCTATTTGAATTTGACATTTTATGTAGAAGCTATGACTATACTACCACTACACAAAAGCTTAAACTGTTTCTAGCTACATTGAAAGGTAATGCAATTAGATGGTTCATGAGCCTTGGAGGAGAGAACATTTCAACATGGGTACAAATGAGGCAGTTTTTCCTAAACAAATACCAAGACTATTGTCGAACAAGAGAACGAAGAGAGGAATTATTCAATATGTCTCAGAAGGAGGATGAAACCCTTGAATATTTTGTAGAATGACTCCAGTATAATCTACAAAGGTATGGACATCTAGATGTGAGTAAGGACATTTTTAAAACCATTTTGCTAAGAGGAGTTAGAGAAGACTGTTTAGATATGTTGAACATGCTTGGAAAGGGATATATATCTAAGGAAACCTATGAGGACATTGTAGATATCTGTAAAATATGTTCTTGAGGTTCTACAAAGCATAGGTCAGCTGCTAATGATATGACTTTTTCAAGGGTATAGAAATCAGCCAATGGAGGAGCAACAAGAGTGGAAATAGGTAATTTGTTAGAGAATTTCAAAACAGAAATGATTAACTCTTTTTCTTCACAAATGGACACTTTGCAAGTCAAATAGAAACAAGTAGAATCAGAGCAAGCATTGTGCATTTTCTGTCTGAAAAGCAAAAAGAAACATCCACCAAGAGAGTGCCCACTGAATAGTGTCCACGTATGTCTTATCTGTGAATTAAATCATGCTATTGACCAATGTCCCTCTCTACTAGGAGTAAAATCATCAATGAAGGCAACTAATGAGGAAGCAAAGAATATCTATCTAATAACACAAAGGAGACAATGGAAGACATGAAGTCAAGGTATGAACTCTCAATTCTCTCCTTCAACAAATAATTATTGAAACAATCAGCCACAATATGGACAGATGAGTGCCCCTCCTCCACATCAATTGCCACCCCCTTATCAAGATCCCAATGCATGGTTACCTATGCCTAATCAACAGAATCTTCATGGACAATGGAACCCATATTGGAGAGGCCCTCAACAACAACTCGGTTATAAAAACTATCAACAGCCAAACCCCTATCAACAATAGTTCCAACCCCAGTACCAGCAACAACAGTTGCAGTTACCTCCCAATGCCCCACCAAGCAATCCTCCCTTATGAACTCAGATGCCTGTGCAACCTAACCCAAACCTAAATAATAAGGACATTCAGAACATAGATATACACAATGTGCTAGCCTTGTCTATTACTTCTATGCCTTGTGATGAAATCACATTACGATCAGGGAGAATAGACGAGCCAATAATTGAAGATGCTCCATCTTCAGAATCAAACCAGTAATCATGGGAAAGTCCATATGCTGATACAGAAGAAATTGATCAACCCATTATAGAGCCAGCAGATCCACCATTCCCTGAAAGACTGACAATTACTAAACCTGTGGAATTACCATCTTTCAATCTCTTAGGAGAACTGGAAAATCTGCACGTTAATATTCCACTATTGCAAGTGATAAGAGATGTCCCTATTTATGCCAATACTATAAGACATCTCTATCTAAAATGACCTGGACGAAAACCCAGGGACCCTCTCACAGTGCATGTAGTGGGGGATTTTTCTGAGTTGATGTTAGGAAAAACCCCACCTATTAAATATGGATACCCAGGAAACCCCAAAGTCATTGTCAAAATAGGACATACATCTATTCCCCATGTGCTAGTCGACTTAGGAGCAACAATTAACATCATGCCTATAAAAACTATGCAATTGCTGCAACTTAGAACACAATTCCGACCTACTCCTACTATACTATAATTAGTTGATCATTCCACCATCAGACCAGAAGGAGTAATAGATGATTTAGTCATTTTAGTAGATTCATAGGAGTATCCTGCATATTTTGTAGTTCTGCAACCCAAAACCCGGTTGGGGGGGCCACCCCCTAATTCTGGGAAGACCATGGTTAGCTACAGCTGATGCCTTCATTGGTTGTTGATCCAGCTCAATGGCCATCTCTGATGGTTATGACACAAAAAAAATGACCATGTATCCTCATGCTACACCAAGTACGGAACCCAAAAATTCTTTATGGATGGACATGGAGGATGAAAGTGCTCTACTTGTGTTAACCATAGGAAAATCAATGAGTTTCAAAGACGAGACAGAGGATGAGTTAATCAACTACTTTATCTGTGACTCCTCTGTTGTTACATATAATACACACCACCAATTGATTAGATTCCTTGACCTTATCGCATGGGTAGAGATGAGCTCAGAAATGTTCTCAGAAAACACCGAAAATCAAATTGATTTAGCTGTAACAAAAATCGGTGTAACACCAACCACTGTAATAGAAAACATTGTAACAGCAGATGATGAAACAACAATATCTAAATTATTTCCTAAAGTCAATTCTAAGAGCATCGTTGTAGAAATTGAACCTGGAAAAACCTTGAACATCAATCCCAATTTATCCACTATTGAAACTCACAGATTGATGAAATTAATGATAAAAAATAAAGAAGCATTTTCCTGGGATTACATGGATATGAAAGGCATTTCATCTGAATTATGAACTCACCATATATACATTAAGGAAGAATGTTGACCCATTTTCCAACCCCAACAAAGAATGAACCCAAACCTTAAATAAATTGTTAAGGAGGAACTGTAGAAACTTCTCAATGTCGATTTCATTTACCCTATATCAAACAGCAAGTGGGTTTCACCGTTGGTTATTGCACCTAAAAAGAATGGGAAATGGAGAGTATGTGTGGACTATAGAGCCCTAAATAAAGCCACACAGAAGGATCATTTCCCTCTTCCATTTATTGATCAGGTTCTAGATAACCTAGCTATGAATTTTTTTTTCTCTTTCTTAGATGGATTCAGTGGCTATAACCATATCAAAATTGCTCCACGGGACCAAGGTAAGACCACTTTTACCAGCCCTTGGGGAAAATTTTCCTACAAGGTTCTCCCATTTGGCTTGTGTAATGCACCAACCACTTTCCAAAGAGCTGTAATTAGTATCTTTTTTGATATGGTGAATGACTGTATGGAGATATTCATGGATGACTTTACACCTTATGGTGTTGATTACGATGAATCTTTGTCTAATCTGGAAAAAGTGCTCAAAATATGTATACAATATCATCTTTCTTTAAGTACAGAAAAAAGTCATATGATGATGAGCGAGGGTGTAGTGTTGGGACACTTCATTTCTTATGCAGGAATTCAGGTAGACCTAGCCAAAATCTAGGTAATTTTGGACATTCCAACTCCATCAACTTAGAAAGAGGTAAGAAGTTTCTTAGGGAATGTTGGACATTATAGGAGATTCATTAAAAAAAATTCCAAACTTGCCTCTCCCTTGTTTTTCCTCCTAACAAAAGATGTTGACTTTCAATGGACTGACAACTGTGAATTGTCTTTTGCAGATCTGAAACAAAAATTGTCTACAACTCCCATTCTGAGAGGGCCCAATTGGGCTCTGGCTTTTCACATTTCTTCAGATGCTTCAAATACTGCAATTGGTGGAGTACTAGGGAAACAGGAGGACAAAGAGCCCTTTGCTATCTACTATATTAGCAAGAACATGGCTCCTACTGAATTGAATTATACAATTACTGAAAGAGAATTCTTAGCAGTAGTTTATGCAATCAATAAATTCAAGCATTATGTCACTAGTTATACTACTTTTATTCATATTGATCATACAACAATTAAATATCTAATGAATAAAGCTATTACTAATGCTCGAGTAACAAGATGGTTATTACTACTCCAAGAATTTGACATCACTATAGTAGATAGACCAGGAAGAGAAAATGTGGTTGCTGATTTTCTCTCAAGGTTACATATCAATGATAATAATACACCTATAGATGATTCCTTTCCTGATGAACATTTGTTTGTGGTATCTGATCACTCACCTTGGTATGTAGACATTGCTAACTATTTGGTTGCAGGGAAGGTACCTCCACATCTATCTCCTTGAGAAAGAAGGAAGATTATTTAGAAGAGTGCTCGGTATAGTTGGATAGGAGGATACCTTTTCTACACAGGCTTAGATCAGGAAATCAGGAGATGTGTAAGGGATGATGGAGTGTATGATCTATTGAAATATTTCCATGATGGCCCTTGTGGGGGTCATTTTGCTGATAAAAGGATTGGGCATAAAATATTAAGGATGGGTTATTTTTGGCCCACCATATTTCAATATGCCAAGAAATATGTTAAGAGTTGTGACAGTTGCCAACGAATGGGTCAGCCAAATCATAGAGATGAGATGCCTCTCCAGCCTCATATAGTGTTAGATCCTTTTGAGAGATGGGCCATGGATTTCATAGGGCCCATTAACCCACCTTCTAATCAGAAAGTCTATATATTGGTCTGTATAGATTACATGACCAAGCGGGTGGAGGCAAAAGCACTCATTAGGGCCTCAGAAGAATCTGTCTTAGCATTCTTGTTCAAAGATATCTTTGTTCAGTTTGGTGTTCCGAGAGAATTAATAACTGATGGAGGACCCCCTTTCACATCCCATAAGTTTGAATCCCTACTCAGTACATATCATGTGTTACATCAGATAGATTCTCCATACCATCCACAAGGCAATGGCCAGGTGGAAAGCACTAACAAAGTTGTTGAAGCCATTCTTACTAAAACAGTTAGAGAACATCGTCGGGATTGGAGTGACAGATTGCATGAAGCTCTATGGGATTACCAAACTACTTGGAGGAACACCACTGGTTTTTCTCCTTATGAGTTGGTATATGGAAAAAGCCCTATTTTCCCATTGAATTCGAAATCAAAACCTTAAGAACTGCATTAGCAGTCAACCTTGACTTGACTCTAGCACAGAAGGCCAAACTGTAGCAGCTTAATGAGCTTGATGAAAAGCGTTTGGATGCTATTCATCAAACCATGGTAATTCAACAATAGAGAACAAAATGGCACGACCGAGTCATCAAGAAAACATTATTCCAAAAAGGAGATTGGGCTTTGTTGTATGATTCATGATTTAAAGAATTTCAGGGTAAGTTGCGTACACGATGGATCGGACCTTATGAGGTAAACACTGTTTTTTCCAACGGGACAGTCAGGATGATTACTATTCATGGATCCAATACACAGTTACATGCAAATGGTCATCGCCTGCACTTGTATCATCGTCCACTGTCGAAAGTAGAATTCAAATCTCATTGTACAACCGATACAGTTTATCACTTCTTAAAAGGAAAGGAGCTTGCTCCTTCCCCTTCAGAACCTTAGGACTTATTTTACTCAGACCTTGACTCAGCAAAATTTTTGTTTGAAATTTTCTTTCTTTTACTATGCTAATAAATTCAGCCTTGAAAGGTATGAGGCAATTATGCGTGTGCAAGAGAATTGATGAACAACAAATTAAGTACCTCAAAAAGGAGTCAAAGGATTAGTTGATGGAAGTTGAAAAACTTCCTAAAAACTAAGCGTTGTAGTGTTTGGCCAATTTCCCGTTGTTACACCCTCGGCCAATTTCTTGTTGTTAAACCCTCGGCCAATTTCCTGATGTTACACCCTTGGCCGTATTTCTTGCTGTTACATCCTTCAACCAATTTCCTGCTGTTACACCCTTGGCCGATTTCTTGTTGTTACACCCTTGGCCAATTTCCTGCTATTACACCCTTTTCCGATTAATTGGTCGTATTTCCTTTTGTTACACCATTTTCTTTTTCGATGTTGTAACACCTATCTCCACCAATTTGGCCAAAATACTTGCTGATACAGTGAAAGTTGTTATTCTTTCTGGCCACCTCACTTCTCTCTTTCACATTTCTGCCACTGCTGCTACTCCAGCTCTACAATATTTCCATGTTGCAACATCGTTGATTTGTCCGAACTG
Source organism: Picea glauca (assembly GCA_000966675.3). Classification (NCBI taxonomy): domain Eukaryota; kingdom Viridiplantae; phylum Streptophyta; class Pinopsida; order Pinales; family Pinaceae; genus Picea; species Picea glauca. Next base: position 356,223 of record JZKD02S1716219.1, on the reverse strand, counting down.
CTGATTTGTCAGCACCGCTGATTTGTCAATCTTTCCACTTTCTTTGTCTAAAGGCGTTGTTTCATCATTTTTAACTTCACATCTGGCATTTTTTTTTTAGCTGATCAACAAAAAAAAGGACTCCATCTTTGCTCCAGATGTCATATCATCATTTTTCACACCATCCTTCATCATTTTGGTTATTCCATGCGACTCAGATGGCGGTTGAAGAATATGGTTACTCTGACAGATCGTTATGTGCAGTAAGATATGAGGTACACAACTAATCCTATGTGTTAAAGTAATGAAGATATAAAAGCACGCTTCTTGTTTACTTACTAGTTGTCCCAAATCGATGCACCTGGAGTTAATCAGATTATATGGGAAGGGGAAACGCAAATCTAACCATCCAAACCTCATTTTATACCCACCTCCACCACATTTTCTACCACACCTCTTTTTGCTGAGACATTGTATTCCTTCTGCAAAACATGTTTGTGCTTGCTGCGACTCTGTTTTAGGTGCTGCATTCTCTTCCTACATGCCTGTTAAATTCTCAATTAATATCATGGGTGGATTAGCCGTGCGATATGAACCAGAAAATATGGACACTTTGTTGTTACACCCAGAGGCATACCAAATATTTCTCCAAGTCAGTTGGATAACGTATTTTAAGAAGCTCAAGGGATTTAATGAAGACGAGGTATTATAATTTTGTCAAAATCTCATCGAAGGATCTTCAATGGTGAATGGGGTAAGGATTCCAGTATCAGAAGAAAGCATTGCTTCTATGACAGTCTTGCCCACAACAGGAGACTGATGGTTTCATAGAAAAACACATCTCCCGGATGCACAGAAGGGTTTCCTCATCGGCAATGAGAAATTGCAAATTAAAAGCAGAGGAGCATACATCAATTCTTTACCAGAGCCATGGGGGAAATTCGCAAAGTTCGTCAAAAGATACATTACCTGTGAAGACAGGTACTAAGTTGTTTATTTTTCTGATTTTCTCTTATTATCACACCTGCGACTTTATTTTCTCTTGTTTGTTTTTTGATTTTCTCTTCTGGCTCATTTTGTCAAGAAATCCAAGAACCCCAAGAACTGCCTCTCTAATCACAGACTCATTGGACTTTTAATTCACAGAGGTATGGGCATTTCCAATAACCCATTACCTGTTGTAGCAGACCAACCACATTCTATCCCCACAGCCACGATTGCCTCAATACCTGAAACCGCAATCCATGGACCTCTTCCCAAGTCTCTACCCTCTGCTGCAACATCCATCCAAACCCCTACTATTGCTACCTGTAATATGACTCAAAGAAGAAAACGCACAACCCGAGCCCATTCTATCCAACCAGAAAACCCTCGATGAAGTTGAATTGACACAGCCTGCAGTTGTGGTCGAACCACCTGCTGCACAACCAACTACTAGCCCAAGCCTTGAGTCACAGCCCTTAGGTAAGACAATTTTCATTGACAAACTCACCCCTCCTATCTCTACTTCACCTCGAAAAAGGACACGGTCAGCAGGGTCTATTGCAACAAAAAGTCAGACTTCACCCTCTGTTGTTACACCGTAAATACCACAAGAGCCTCCTATTGCTACAACCACCGTTACAGGTCCTACTATTACTACCAATATATTACAACAGAAAAGAAAACCTCCATTCAAGGGAAAAAGTCAGAAAAATATCGACCAAATTACATCAGCTGCAACACAAAGTCTGCCTATTGCTGTCACAGTGAATTCTACAGAGGTATGTATACTAGGATTTACTCTATGTAAAGAAATTCAAGCAACTATCCTCTCCATTCGGACTGAAGGTAAGCAAATTGCAGCTGAATCATCGACTCCACCTGAAGATTATGTGCATCACACATCAAGTGACGATGTATAGATCATTGCAGACCCCACTATACCATAATTTTCTACTTGTGTGGTTGAAGAAGAACGACATGTTCCCCCTCCAGCGACGAAGAAGAAAAACCATGCTTTTGTTTCTAATTTACCTAGGAGAAGAACTAGGTCCAACAAGTTTGCAGAAGCTACAATTGAATGGAAAAATATGGAACACGCTATTCCTATTCTTCGTCCACTATCCTCTATGGTTTATGAAGGAACTGACACACAAGAACCAGTCTCTCTCAATAACCAAACAATGACAGTAAATACACCTGAAAACGATGGGCCTAGTTTACAAGAACAGATAATGCAGGATGTAGCTATTATACAAGCACCAGTTGTCCCAATCGAGACTGTTACACAAGAACCAGTCATGAAAGAAACATATGTAACACAAGAACCAGCTGCACCAGAGGAGGTTGTTCAAACAAAGATGGTAATGCAGGATGGAACTTTTGAGAGTGCACCAGTCATGACTGAAACAACTGTTATACCAGAACAAGCAATAGATAATTCTGAGGATGTGCCACTTGCCCAATTGTTTGCCCAGATTGAGAGAAAGATCCATAATACTAAAAATTCCCAAATTGTTGCACTCATAACAAAGAATGAAAACCTCAAAACAAAATTAGATATCCTGAAGCAAGAGGTGGAGGCTTCTCAACAGAAGAATCAAGAGGGGATCACCATGGACATTCTAGCACTAACAAAAGAAGTTATGGATAGAAATAAATAACTCATGTTATTTGAGTGTGGAAACCTTTACTTTGAGGTAGGATATAAGGTAGTAAAAATACCAATTGCAAAAGGACCAACAACTCTCTCAGTCAAGACTGAGCATGACAATACTGCTACACAAGCACCAGTGAAACTGAGAAGATCTCAACGTCATAAGACAGCTGCTGGTTTACCAACATCTTTCAAACCAGAACCTCTGTTTTCATTACAAGTTGTTTCTCAAGCAACTCAAACTAATTCTTTTCTTAAAGACATAGAAACTCAGACAGATTGTTGACAGAGCACATTTTCTTTTTGGGCACATAATATTAACATACAAGCATTTAGCCAATTATCTTAGAAATTTTGCACAAGAGGAGCTAGTTCCCTAATTCAGCTATAGAGTAAAGTTTGGATGTGATTTTGCATGAGGAAATGCAATGTCTTCAATTGGGGGGCATGTTAGGACCCAGAAATGTCCCTTTTTCACCACATCTTTATCCCATTCAACCTTATCCTCTCTAAGCTAATGCCTACTATAATGTGTGCTAAGAACTCTTTTTCCCCAGGTATGAATCATTCGACTTGCTTTTATGTTTTTATTTACTTAGCATGTTTGATTGGTAACGTGCACATATTTTACCCATAAAATGATTCAACTAATGATCGGAATGTATAGAACAGTCAAGTATGGAATAATGATCGTGGCTGTTACACCAGCTGTTACAGCAAGGCGCCAATCTTGGAAGCTGTTACAACAAGGCGCCAATATTGGAAGTTGTTACAACAAGGAATCAATATTGTAAGATGTTACATCAAGGTGCCAATATTGGAAGCTGTTACAGCAAGGTGCCAATCTTGGAAGCTGTTACAGCAAGGCGCCAATCTTGGAAGCTGTTACAACAAGGCACCACTCTTGGAAGCTTTTATAGCAAGGTGCCAATCTTGGAAGTTGTTACACGACTTCTGCAACAGGTGCCACCAATTCTATTGTTACACGATTGCTACAACAAATGACATAGATCCTAAAAGCTGTTATACCTGCTGTTACATGTGTTAGCCTACAAGATTAGTTCTAGATCCTGTATTTATGATATCATACGAACATCTTGAGAATCGGGGATTCTCAAGGTTGTTCTGATTTTGTTCTAACTGGATGACTCTGGCTTTAAATAGCAGAGCTTTTGTAATCAAAGGGGGATGAATTTGACTGTGAGAAAGTGAAGTAAAGAAAATCTTATTATACACAACATTTTGGCAAATCAATAAAAGAGTGGATTGAGTTTCTTTAGCAGACTGTAGCCTCTTTCTTTGAGTGGATTCAGTGAGAAGGAAAGGGATCACCTTCCTCACAGATTCCCCTCTGTTTTGAATTCTAGATTAGTTGTTTTAATACGAATTATTTATCTGTCAACGATTCTGAGAATACAATTGTTGTTACAGTCTAGTTCCTTCTTGTTAGATGCACATAAATTTGTCTCATGAGAATTAGAAGTCAATTGTTGAATGTTGCTGGAGAACTGCTTTCCCTTTTTCTACATTAGATTAACATCTTGTTTCCAAGTAAAATAAAAAGTGTGAATTACTTTCTTACCATAATTAGATTTCCTTTCTGCATTTAGTCTAGAACTTCTTCCTGCAAAAGTAAAATAGACAGTTAGATTAGAATAATGTAATCCAGGATTCTTATACACTCATCAGTTTATATTTCAACTATGATTTCAAATCCTGTAGAACTCCAACTGTACCAACACCATTTCATTAGTGATGATTTTTGTTTCTTTTTACACTTCCCTACTACAATTAGATTAAGTGTGGCTTTCATTATCTAGCATAGACTGTGCACAATTATCTTGAAACAACAGACTTCCTTGGGTTGAAAATTTATATTGAACACCTTAATCTTCTATTTATTTAGATGATTAAAGTGCCCAACAGATGGCAAGACATTCAGGGTTCCTTAAAACATATGAAAGGATCAAAAAATATTTTTTGGGGGGAAGGAATGAAGAAAGATATTCAAAAATATGTAAGAGAATGTTAGGTTTTGCAAAGAAAAAAATGAGAGACAGTAACATCTCTAGATTTACTTCATCATTTACACATACCAAAATAAATATGGGAAGAGATATAAATGGATTTCATTATAGGTTTACCAAAATCATAAGGTAAGGTTGTCATTTTTATGGTCATCGATAGACTCACAAAATATGCACATAGGTCCTTTTTCCATTTCCCTATGCAGACTTGAAGTCCCTTTTTGAAAACCCCAGAGCTAAAAAAATTATTTTTCCACATATACATTCCCTACCTATATTACAACATGCATATATGTAGGTTGCACCGCTACAACCGACATACATCGGGAAATGTGCCCAAAATTAAAAAATAGTGTCGGGTTTCCATGTCACCTCATGAGATCAATGATCCTTGGACTTTCATATACTGGAAACGTTATGAATCGTCCCTTTAGTTCCAATTGAAGGTTATAAATGGGCAAAATCCAAGCTATGGGAAAGAGGATAAAGAATTCAACTTTGAGAGAAAAGTTACTCTGGAGAAATTATTCACTTCACATTGAGTCTGCATCCCTTTGTCCTTTAAGTCTGAACACATTGTTCATCCCCCAAGCTCTTCTCTTATTGATTGAGAACTTCATTGTCTCTCTTATATGAGATTTCCTTTGGTGGAGGCCTAGCTGGAAGGAACTTAGTTTCTCAATTCTGAACCTTGCCGACACAAAAGTTTGAACTCATTCACTTTTGTTGATTATATATTAATAGAAATACTCTTTTCTCGTCCAATTAATATCTGGAAGATATTTGAATTATTATTCCATGGGCGTATTTGTTATGAATGTTGATGGATTATGCTATTTAATGTGCTAACATTATATATTATCACCATATGCTTGTGTTTTGTAGTTGTTGAGAACTAGTTGCAGGTATATTGCTTTGGTTCAAGTGCTCAAAGGAGAACTAGTTGCAGGTATCTTGTCTTGCTAGAATATTTGTTTATATAACATACTTGAGTTTAGGGTTGATTTCTGCAATCATTTTCGTCTGTTGTGGTTTACCCCTAGCCACAGATATATTTTCCTCGTAACAGAATTGACGACCATACTGGGGATGTGCAAACTAGATTAGTAACAGTTTTATTTTCTAGGGTGCACAAGTTAGCTTAGTAACAATTTTATTTTCTAGGGTGCACAAAATATCTTAGGATTTAGAGACTTGGAATAAGATTTTGTGTGTAAATGTCTCCAAGTCTATTAAATAAACATATGTGTATGACTAAGGGAGTGGAGAAATACATAGTATAATCGGTAATATCAGGAGGCTCCGCTTACACCAGAGTTAAGCATGAGGTCACGTCAGGTTGGTTGAAGGGATATCCCCCTGGTACCTTCTTATCATCAAGTATATTTCTAGGGATATATTTGTATATGGGGATCTTTTTAGTGTCCTTACCTCCATGAGAGGTGGTTCTTTCAAGGTTTCGGGCTTTGCTACCCTACCTATATGGTCGACCCGACTTACGACAGTTTGCCTGTGCATCGGTTATACCATGGTTGATTAGTTTCTTGACTTAGGTACCCCGTAGGTTACTTGTAGGGGTTATTATGCAAATACCCTAGGTCAGATAAGGGTTGGACAACACATAGCCTTTATGGAGGATTACCTCTCCGGGGGGAATCTGACGGACTGGTTGTTAAGCCCACAAGGGCCCTTATAATTGATTTTGTTTCCGCCAATCTTTATCAGCAGAGTCTCTGGCCCCTCTTGGGAGAGGCATACCTACTTTAAAAAGGGAGCTCCCTTTCAGCCACTTTATCCTGTTTGTGTGCATAGTTGGCCTTTACATTATTTTCGATGTGATCTTTGATTATTAGTAGACCTTTGAGATTTTATATCGTTCTTTGAGTTGTCATTATCATGGATAGTGGAGTTCATGTGA
>JZKD02S1716219.1:322094-337995 GCA_000966675.3 Picea glauca | reverse complement strand
AAAACTTATAAACTTCAAAAATATAAAAATATTAAATCTTTAAAAATCCATAAAAAAAAATCATATACTTCAAAAATATATACATATAAGTTTGTGTATATTTATATAAATTTCTTTTCATTTCAAATTTCAAATTTAATGTATTGAATATTAAAATTTGTGTATATTTATACAAATTTCTTTTTACTTAGGATTTCAAATTTAATATATTAAATATTAAAAAAAAAAAAAAAAAATCTAAATCTTGAGAAAATCTAAAAAAAATAAAATTATAAACTTCAATTTTTTTAGTATTTAAAGAATAAAGAATTTAAAATAAAAGAAAAATTCTAAATCTTGAAAAAATCCATAAAAAACTTATAAACTTTAATTTTTTTGAGTATTCAAAGAATAAAAAATTTAAAGTAAAACTCTTTGGATGCTCAAAAGATCCATAATAAAGAATATTAATCATTGAGAAATTTGAAGATTAAAAAACCTCATTTTAATTTGCTATTTGGTTAGATAATGTAGATGAATTTCATTAGCAATTTGAATAGGGATTAAAATTGAGGTTTTCATTTTTTTTCAAAAGTTCTTTAGTCTTTTATAAAAGGGATTAAAATTATTTTCCATGTAAATGAAAATTAAAATAAAAAATCGCTTGTCAAATCTAAAATGAAAATTATTTCATATTTCTTCAAGAAAAAATTTCCATACAAATATATTCTATTTATTGAAGCCACAAATATTGAGGCTCAAATTGTGAATTTTTTTGGTATATGGATTTAACTATTGGTATATTCTTATCATCTTATGCAAGATGGTACCCACTACCCAATGCCCTCTAGTTTCTTTTCCACATGATTCTTCTACACAACAAGAGTGACTCTTTTCTTCTCCACATATCTATTGATGGATATTGGTTTCTTCTCCAGTATTAATCTACCAGGTTTTTATTTGTGTAGAGTAAGTGTATTGTTAATTTAATTTAATTTAATTTATTTTTAAAATTTGTAGCATGTACATATTAATTATTGGTATCCATCTTTTTTTATGATTTTGTTTGAAGGAATCATTTTTTTCAATAAAGTGAATATTTAGAATATGGGATTTTCCAACAAACGATAAAAGAGTTTATAATAAAGTTCTCAGTATTTGAAAATCTTCAATCTACATATTCCAATGAAAGAGGAGTTTATCAATTTTAAAATGCAATTTATAAAATTTTGAAACTTCTCAATCCTTTCAATCATAAAAGTTAAATAATAAATTTCTCAAAATTTGTGATTTTCAAAGTTGCCAAATTTTAATAAAAAAAGGTATTTAAGTAAATTGATAAAAATGATATGATAAGTTATTTAACCTGTTTTTTAAAATATTCTTTTATCTTTTTATTGTATTTTAGAGAAATGAGATGAATTTTACAATTCAATATTCTTCATTTTATTTATTAATATCCATATTTTTTTTTATGGATTATCTACCCAACTTTAAATTTTATATAAAAACTATATATCTCTCTAATTCATTTTAGAAATCTTTTAAAAAATTAAATTTTTACATTTAATTTCTAAGTTTTTAATATCTCTATATTTAATAAATATGAAATTAAGATTAATTTATGTAAATTCTATGAAAATTTTATCCAATTTTAAAATTAGCATTGCTAAGATAAGAACAAATTCTCATGAGCTTTATAGTGAAAATGGGAGTTGGTCAATTCCTAAAACTCCATGGAATGAAAGAGTGTGTCACCTTTGTGACACTAAGAAGGTTGAAGATGAAAAACACTTTCTCTTAGATTGTCCAGCCTATACCCATATTAGATCTCATTTTCAAAATATTTATCACACTACCAACTTTCCTAATCACTTACCCTCTTATGGTCTGATAGACCAATTCGATCTTAGTGGATGCTAATCATCATCATCATCATCATCATCATAATATCAATATAAATTAATTTTAACTGAATTTTTTTTAAATATTTAAAAATTTACATCTAATTTTTTTTAAATATTGAATAAATCCCAACTAAAAATCAAGCATGCCCAAGAATAAAAATCGGGAGCCCTCATCTTTCCTAAGATAAATTCACACTCACAATCATACCTGAAAATTTTCACTCACAATCATAACTGAAAGGTCCAAATTCATCCTCACCATCAACTCTATCATAGGACAGGACGAAAACATGATCGATTATGGAATCTGCTTCACCATTATCTTGCAAACAGACGCCCCAAGAGAGAAGCCATATTAGTTTGCCTTTTACTTCATAAGTGTAGGTTTGTGTATATCTTTTAGACTTTTGGCTTTTTGAAGCAGCACTGAAGCGTGTGCCCAGATGTCATCGTCGTCATTGGCCAGCTACAAAGTGCAAGCAAGTTGGCAAGTTGCGGGAAGACAGATATTACTGTTCATCAACCATTATTGTCTGTCTTGCTCTCATTTGGTCAGTAATGGAGACAGTCGCCAAGTGCCCCAGCCAAAATGCTGAATCGTGACAATATTCTCTATCAAAATGATCTTTGAAGAGTCTGCCCGCTACTTACTGATTTCTCTTTTTGAATTTTAATTTAAGCCACATTACGCAGGTTATCGTGCAGCGTTGCTGTCATTTCTGTATCATTAACTATGGCCACCTTCCGTTTCTCAGGACAATCGCACATGCAGTTTTCAGTCAATCCCTGATGATATCAGTGAGTGGAGAGAAGCATATGCTTTATAGATGAGATGGGAAGATTTTCCTTTAAAAACTTGTTAAATACGTTTTGTTAAAATTTTCATTTTAATAAATTACAAGGCCACTCCACATCAAATATTTTTTTTTTTAAATATTTTTTTTAAATAATAATAATAATCTATTTTTAAGGCCACTCTACATCAAATTGGATTTATCAAAGTAAAGTCTCAAATTTTATATTTAAAATTTTTTCTAAATATTTTTTTTGTTAAATAATAATAATAATAATCTATTTTTAAGGTCATTGTGAGAATTGGTGTACCAGAACTTATGACCTCTTAGGAGGAAACACATGTTCTTAACCAAAATAAATTAGTTAATTTATGTGGAGCATAGAATAACATTTTAAAAGTTAAATGTTTTAGGTTTGTTATATTAAAATTTGGTTATGAAGGTAAAACACGCTGGAATTTGCTTTGCATGCTAGGGTTTTTCTCTCCATACTAGGGTTTCTTGATTTTTTCTCAGTGTGATCTGCTCGATCTCTCTGAGAGAGCACATATTTGATTCACCCCATGGACTTCTCGAGGGAGGTGGTGCGAACCCCCTCTCATCGTAACGTTGTTGTTGATGATTCAAGCAAAGGAGGCATTTCACAACAACCATTCAAGTTGCCACCGCACCTTTGAGCTTCTACATCCTTTGACAGTTCCAATAAAGACAAAATATGGAAGTAGATCCTGAGCCTTCCCATCCCAAAGTGGCTTGGATCTCGGAGTCAGGTAAATGTCTCCCTCTGGCACTGATTGCACCAAAGTATGTTGATAGCTCAGTCATGTTGGAGAGAAGACTCAATACATGTGTGATCATGCATTGATAGGGAAATAAGTTGATAGCTCGGTCATAGTTGGAGACAAGATTCAATACATGCGTGATCATGTGTTGATAGGGAAATTTATGGGCATGTGGTCTTCGAAAAGAGATCTACTCAAATGGATCTATCACCAATGGAAACCTAAGGGGCACTTTAAGTGATTTTTTACCACAATATTTCACTATGTGGAAGATAGGAAAAGAATCTTTGATGGTGGCGCATATATAATTTTTTAATTCAGTCTGGATCTTTTTGAGATATTGGACGAAAAGTTTCAATCCTGAGAAAAATGACTTCTCTCATGCATTGGTCTGGATCCGACTATACTTGCTCCCTCAAGAGTTTTGAATAGAAGAAATCCTTCCAAGGATAGGGAATACTCTTAGAATTTATGTCAAGGAATTTGATGCAACAAGGCAACGATGATATACCTCCTACGCCCATATCTATGTGTATTTAAAAATATGTCTGTAGTATCCATATGAAGAATGGAGCCAGACAATAGACTATGAACACATCCCATTCAAATATTGCAAATGTCATGAGCAGGGTCTTAGGTCCAATGGATCAAAGAGGGGGGGAAATACAAAATTATTTCATAGATCAATGCTATAATGTAGACATATTAACCGCATCATGAAGTTCGAGGATGCTCAAGGCCAGGAAATCACCTCCCATGTGGATATTAAACAAGAATTGGTAAGCTTTTATCAATATCTTCTCTATGAACCTAGGATGGATAAAACTGAATCCATTGGAAGGATCAGTCGACACATCATGTCTCTGCTCACAAATGAACAAAACTCTGCCCTCATGAGACTAGTTATGCTAGACGAAGTAGATATGGAAACAAAGGGGATGCGAACATGAAAATATCTAGGGCCTGATGTGTTCACAACCAATTTCTTTCACTATTGTGGGCACCTTGTAAGGGAAGAAGTTTGAATTATTATTGAAGACTTCATATGCTCGATACATGTACTCCCCTCTCAATGCCACATTCATTACTTTTATCCCTAAGGAGGAGTGAGTTATACACCCCAGGAAGTTCAGTCCCATTGTGCTCTGCAATGTCATCTACAAGATCATTACCAAGGTAATACCCCTAAGACTCAAATCCTTTCTTCCTCATATTATTTCTCATGAAAAATATAGGTATGTAGAGGGATGTCAGAGAATGGATGGTTTTATATTATCACATGAAGTTGTTCACTCTCTGAAATCCACTAGCACCCCGGGTATTCTCATCAAATTGGACCTCTCCAAGGCCTTTGATAAGCTTAGCTGGAAATACATGCATTCCCTTCTTCTTTCTTTCGACTTTGTTGTTGATTGGGTCAGTTGAATAATGAATCTCACTTCTTATTCCTTTTTCTCCATCTTGATCAATGGTGTTCCCTCCAATCCCTTATTCCCTTCTCGGGGTATCCGTTAGGGAGATCTGCTCTTTGTCATTATGGAGAAAGGGTTAAATCGCTACATCAAATTTTTTATTAACGACGAATCTCTAAATGGAGTCACTCTTTATGGTTTGAAGCCCCCCCATTTCACATAGTCAGTTTTTTGATGATACCATAATGATGGGTTCCCCTATTATCTGTGAATCTTGCCACATCCTAGAGATATTTAATGACTTTAGTGAGGCCTCTAGAACCTCCATCAATATCGAAAACTCCCCAATTTTCTTCTTTAATACCCCTAGAGATTTCCAAAATTTCATTTTCATAATCACGGGCTTCAATAGGAGCTCCCTTCCATCCAAATATTTGGGTGTCCCTCTAATAGATAATGCGGTTTTTAACAGTTCTTGGGAAGGCATTCTTTCCTCCTTAGTAAAAAGACTTAGCTCTTGGGCCTTTCAAACGCTTAATCTCACTGGACATCTAGTTCTCCTCAAGTCTATTCTACAAGCCATTCCCATCTATATATTCTCTTCCCTTTCTACCCAAAAATTTGTTCTTAATACCATCAAAAGAATTCATAGGAAGTTCCTCTGGTAGGGAAAAAAGGAGGGTCATAAATGGGCCTTGGTCAATTGGGGGGAACTCTTCAAACCAAAACTTGCAGGAGGTCTGGGCTTGAGAGACCCTCATCTACTCAATCTGGTTTTGGGTTCCAAAATATGGTGGCAATGGCTCAATATCTCCAAGGATATTTGGGCTCGAATATGGAGACATAAATACACTCCTACCCTAAGGGAAGCATAACTAACAATATGGAATGAAATAAAAGTAGGATCTTTAATTTGGAACACTACCTAGAAAAAATGCTCTCTCATTTAATACCATTATTTTTGGGAGGTGCGTGGTGGACACAATGCCTTGTTTTGGACATATTCATGAGAGAAGATGCCCCCCCTCATTCAGCAACAATGACTTTCATACCTCCATCTCCACTCGAACTGGTATTGCATACAGTTCGTTTCATATTTTTGGAAAGGAGGAAGTCAAGACACAACCTAGAAAGAATGGAAAACCACCGCGAAAGACCTTGGCATTCTGGATTACATTGATTTGGAGACTTTGCATGAGGAAGAAAATATTCATAAGATCAAACTCCAGCATGGACTAGACATTATTTGGTAGGGTCATCCTCCCAAAGGTTCCTTCACCATCAAGGAGGCATATCTCCGGAAAGCTTCTTTTTCTATGCTCCTCGAGGATCCCATTTGGAGAAACATCTGGAAGGCCAACCTTTGGCCCAAAATTGATACCTTTCTTTCACTTGTATCTCACAAATCATCATCACTTCTAGGACAATCTCAAGAAAAGAGGATCCATTGGCCTATCCGTTTTCCTACTATGTCTTCAATCAGAAGAAACTCTTGAACACTTATTAAACAATTTCCCCTACAACTCTCATCTATAGGACCAGGTGAAATTTCCATGTGCACTTATGATTACAACATAGCTAGTGTAATAGAAAAAAAAAATGGCTGATGAGAAAAAGCATTCAAAAAACCTATTCTAAACCACATTTGGCAACTGCTTTGAGGCCTCATCTTGTGGAAGATTTGGAAGGAAAGCAATCATACGATTTTTCACTCTGTTCAACTTCCATGGGAGTAGTTTGGACTCAAACCAAGAAGAACATAGTGGAGGAAGTTAAAACCACCACTTCCCACTCTAACTTGCACCCCTCAATGATAGGAATTCCTAGTTTTTGGACATGTCCCCCCTCTAGCTTACTCAAGATTAATTTTGATGGTGCCTCTAAGGGAAATTCTAGCCTGTCTAGATTTGTCCTTTTCTTCTGAAATGATCATGGGTCCATTCTTCATATCCTTACATAAAACATCGATTATGACTCAAACAATGAAACAAAGTTATTGCCTATCATTAAGGGCGTCCAGATGGATTGACTCCAAGAACTTCACTCAACTTATTGTGGAAGGGGATTCAATGGTGATCTTAGAAACACTCTCCAAGATCCTAAATGGCTATGCATCGGACAATATATCACCCAGTTGGAGACTTCTTAGCAATCTGGAACTTCTACAGCCTCTTCTTAATCTCCAACTAGTTTTGATCCCATCCCATATTCGTCGTGAAGCAAACAAAGTGGTGGACAAGATGGATAACATTGGTTTTCATCAAAATTAGGGGGGTTTGGAATGTAATTTTATTTACCATAACAATCACCCCATATTCATTAAATGTATAGCTTTAGAAAGTAAGGAATACTTTTGCCCGAATGGAGTGATATCCAATGAAAAATGGGTGCTGATTTGGTGATTTGAGGCCGAGGCACTTGGAAGGATGTACCTCCTACCATTTTTGGGAGCGTGGGAAGATCTCTACAACAGGATTTTGGTATCACTAATTTTTTATACCCACAACAAACAAAACTCCATTTTGTGTTGAGGTACAATATTGCTAATGCAATATTCCTTAACTCCCAGCACTTTGATTTTATGTCGACATTAGCGAATCTCCCCATGTCATGCAAAAGACATATGACAATAGAACAATTCCTAGATTCCATTGAAAATGTGACTCCCCCTCTAGTTTGGCATTGTTTCTTCCATTTTTGGAGATGGAATAAGTATCATGTTGTTTCATTTTGGGTGGCGAAGGTTGATTCAGGATCCACTATTCCACGCTAGAGGGGATTCTCCAAACAAGGCAATGGTGACCACATATTTCTCTTCGTCGAATCTCCACAAGATCTGGAAGCACTAACACCGCAAGAAAGTGGCACAAGTATAAGAATTCTCCATAGGGCTCGACCTCCCCTAGTCAAAAAACAGTGACAATAATTCTATAGGTTGGGGGTGTAACATCGAATGGTTCAACCGTCTTGGTAACTCTCGAGGGTTTTCTCCAACCATGTTCTCAGGTTCATATTCTCCCTCTAGTTATCCTCGGGCCTATATAGAAGGTACAACAAGCCATAATTCATGGGACATTTCTTATGGCTCTCCATTCTCCTTATCTGATGGGAACACATAGTGAGTTTATGATGTCTTGGAAATCCTCCAACAATTTATTTTTGAACTTCGCAATGATGTAGACAACCTGAAATTCAGACTTGAGTTGTAACTTGTTGGACCTTCGCATCTCCATGCTTTTGGAAATACAAGATAGTATAGATGCTATGTCATGTCATGATGTATCTTGTATGCAACGACCTTTGTTGGATATCATTTGGAATGACCCGGGTTCCACTTTAGGTTTCCTACAAACACCTACAAACCATTGGCCCTTCTGGAGACCATAATCCAACATTGTGCATAGAGTGCACATCATAGTCTTACTCGAGATGGATTTATGGGTGACTCTAGGACCCAGATGTATACAATCGTTGATGGGACATGACTGTGGGGATGTTAGAAATTGTTTCTACTTCATAATATATGATATCTAACATTTTAACACATTGTCATACATATCTACCATTCATTTAACAATTAAGATTTATTTTGCAGTAAATATCAGAACTACTCTAGTGCACGCTGTATTTTACTACCAGGAGATTCATTCATTCATAATAAACCATTGCAAGACATAAAAGAAACATTCTACACAGAGACACCATTTTTTACTGTGGTTCACCCCCTTGGGCTACGTCCACAAATATATGGCATTCTTCTCTTCTTTATTATTCATCATCAATTTCATTGCATCATGCACATTACAATATGTGAAGTGAGGAAAACTAGGCCACACTAAGTGTTGGTTGTGGAGCCTGATTATCTTCCTCATTCATAGGTTTGTTTCCGTCGTTCTTGGGCCCCATTCCCTAACGGGGGTGGTGTGGGAGATTTCCCCCCCACAACTGTCGTCAGGGGGGTGGTGACAATTTTTGTATCCCCCCTGGTGGGGGATTCAGGGGTTGCGCCCCAAAAGAGAAATATTGTGAAAAATTACATTGTAATATATTTTAATTTCGTAGTCAATATGGACCGTTCATTATAAGGTCACATATCTAACGATAGAAGTTATTTTATTGTATTGAGGGAATTGTATTGTGGTTGTGGATTTTGTGATTATTGTATTATGAGAAAGGAGACTGTGAGAGAAAGAAGAGTAAGTTACAGTGGGCGTGGTGTAGGTTGTATCCCTTCATTTTGATGGATAATAAAAAGGAAGGACCTAGAAATTTCTATGGTGAACGTAGCCAAAACTAGGTGAACCACATATATCTGTGTCTCTATTGTATTGTGTATCTTATGTGTCTTATTTCTACATTTGTTTTATTTTTTTTCTCCATGGTATTTTTATTCTAACAACTGGTATCAGAGAAAAAGGTAAATCGAAGGGAAAATGGTTTCCTAGTTCGAGTGGGGGAAATGGAAGAAGATGGAAATTTTAGGGTCGAGAAATTTAACGGCCAAAACTACCAGTTATGGAAGATGCATATGGAATATTATTTATATCAGAAATATCTACTACTGCCACTGGGAGAAATAACAAAAAAGATGACGGCCATGAAGAACAAAGAATGGGAGGTTCTTGATAGAAAGGCACTAGGAATGATACAACTAAGCCTAACAATGTTGGTGGCTTTCAATATTTCGAAATAAAAGAAAACAAAGGAGATGATGGATGAATTGGATAAACCATATGAAAAACCCTCGACGCCCAATAAGGTATTTTTAATGAAGCAGTTATTTAATATGAAGATATCAGAAGGTGGGTCTAGTCAAGATCATTTGAATGAATTTAATATGGTTACTAATAAACCAAGTTATATAAAAGTGGACTTTGTTGATGAGGTCAGGGATCTTCTAATCTTATGCTCATTTCCAAAAAGATGGAATGTTTTGTTCATGGATGTAAGTAACTTTATCTGTTATTCAAACACTCTAAAATTTTATGATGTTGTTGGTGTTATCCTTAGCTAGGAAATGTGGTGGAAAAGCATAGATGAGACATCAGGTAATGTGTTAAACATGGGGAAAAGGGGAAGACAAAAGGATATAGGAAAGGGCTCAAGGAACCATGGGAATTCGAGGAAGGGTAGGTCCAAATCCATACTGGGAAAGATAGAGTGTTGGAATTAGGGAAGAAAGGACATTTGAATAAAGACTACAGAGCTCCAAAGAAACAAAGAGATGGACAGAAAGAGAAAAATCAGGAAGAAAATGTAACAGGTGATGTTATACAAGATGCTTTGATTATTTCAGTAAATAATATTTATGAGTCTTGGGTAGTATATTTAGGGGCTTCAATTCATGCCACGCCCCATAGGAAACATTTTCTAGATTATGTTCAATGTGATTTTGGATAGGTTCATTTGGGTGGTGATGCACCATGCAAAATGTTGGAATGGGAAAGGTACAAATAAAAAATAATAATGGAAACCAATGGTTGTTGAAAGAGGTAAGACATGTTCCAGATCTAAGGAAAAATATAATTTCAATAGGGCATTTGGAAAGTCAAGGCTGTATATCCACATTTACAGATAATGCATGGAAGGTCACCAAAGGATCACTAGTGATAGAAAAAGGAGAGAAGGTAAGTACATTGTATTTAGGTACTCATAATATTGATTCTTTGATCTCTTTAGATTCTACAGGAGTGAATACAGTATTGTGGAATCATAGGCTTGGACACATGAGTGACAAGGGGATGTAGATACTTCACAAAAGAAATTTGTTTCTAGATATTAAACAAATTGATTTGGATTTCTGTGAGCACTGTGTTTATGGAAAACAAAAGTGAGTCAGATTTCTCAGAGTTGGAAAGGTAAAGAAGAATGAAAAGCTATAGATTGTGCATACAGATGTATGGGGACGAACTTAGGTATCATCTCTTGGTGGCTCTCCTTATTATATTACTTTTATTGAAGATGCAACTAGAAAAACTTGGGTTTATTTAATTCAACAAAAATATGATGTTTTTGATACTTTTAAGAAACTGAAATCTTTGGTTGAGAATGAGACAGGAAAAAGGTTGAAGTGCATTAGATTAGACAATGGAGGTGAATACTTTAGCAAGTAGTTTGATGATTATTTTTCATACGATGGGATTCGTATAGAGAAGACAGTTCCAAGAACACCACAATAAAATGGTGTGTCGGAAAGGATGAACAGGACAATCATGGAGCGTGCAAGGAGTATGAGATTGCATGTAGAGTTTCCCTTACAGTTTTGGGAAGATGTTGTAGATATTGTTTTTTACTTGATAAACAAAGGACCTTCAAGTTATTTGGATGGTGGAATTCCAGAGGAGGCACATATAGGTAAAAAGGTAAACTATTCATTTCTAAATACTTTTGGTTGTGAAGGATTTTTCCATATTGATAAAGAAAATAGAACAAAGCTTGAAGAAAAATCCAAGAAGTGTAACTTTATTGGATATGGTGTTAATTATTTTAGTTTTCGCTTATTGGATTATGAAAATCACAAAATCATTAGGAGCATAGATTTCATATTCAATGAGAAGGTCATGTATAAAGATCATTTGCAGGGTAGGAAACATGAAGAAGAAAAACCCTAATACATAGTGCTTGATTAGATCATTGAAAAAGAAATTCCAAAGGTACCAGAAAATAAAAATGTACAACAACAAGAGAAAAAGGTACCTCAAACCGTTGCAAGTGTTCTTAGAATATATACTAGGTTAAGTAGACCCCATGAATGATACTCTCCTTCATTTTATTATTTATTGTTGACTGATTCTGGTGAACCAAAATGTTATGAAGAGGCAATGCAGGTAGACACCAATAAGAAGTGGGAGAAAGGCATGAAAGAGGAAATGGATTCCTTGGTAAATAACAAGACTTGGGACTTGGTTCAATTGCCTGTAGGAAATATAGCATTGCATAATAAATGGGTTTACAAGTTGAAGGAAGAAGATGGAGGAAAAAAACGGTACTAGTCTAGACTTCAATTAGGACTATTTTAAGTCTTGTGGCAGTAAATGATTTGCATCTTGAACAATTATATGTAAAAACAACTTTTCTCCATGGGGATTTGGAGGAAGAGATTTATATGCAGCATCCACAACGGTATGAGGTCAAAGGGAAGAAAAATTCGATATATAGGTTGAATAAGAGATTGTATGGCCTAAAGAAATGTCCAAGGAAGTGGTATTTGAAGCTTGATAGGTTTATGAAAAAACAAGTTTATAGTAGATGTCATTTTGATCACTGTGTTTATTTTAAAATGATAGAAAATGGAAGCTATATTATCTTGCTATTGTATGTAGATGACATGCTTGTTGCAAGGTATAATATGCAGGATATAAATGTACTCAAGAATAAATTAGCTAATTCATTTGTGATGAAGGATTTAGGTGTTGCAAAGAAAATTCTTTGTATGAGAATAACAAGAGACAAGAAAAATCACAAATTGACATTGTCTCGGGGTGAGTACATAGAGAAGTTGTTAGAGAGGTTTAGAATGCAGAATGAAAAAATAGTCAGTACACCTTTGGATATCCATTTTAAATTAACTAAGGAAATGTGTCCCAAGATACAGGAGGATATAGAATACATGTCCAGGGTCCCATATTCATCAACATGTGGCATCTTGATGTATGTGATGGTTTGCACAAGACTAGATATTGCACATGCAGTGGGAGTTGTGACCATGTATATGAACATTCTAGGTAAATAACATTGGGAGATAGTAACGTGGATTCTTAGGTATTTGAGAGGTACTCCTACTCATGCATTATGTTTTGGAGGTTCATACACTGTTCTACAGGGATATGTCGATTCAGATATGGTAGGTGATAAAGATAGCAGGAGGAGCAACACAGGGTATGTTTTTACTGTAGGTGGAACAATAGTAAGTTGGATTTTGAAACTGCAAAAGGTTGTTTTACTTTCAAAAATAGAAGCAGAGTATGTTGCCGCTACAAATGCTAGTAAAGATATTATTTGGTTGCAAAGGTTTATGGAGGAATTGGGAAATAAGAATGAGAATAACATGTTGTACTATGACAGCAAGAGTGCCATTCATCTTACAAAGAACTCAGCCTTCCATTCAAAGACTAAGCATATACAACTTAGGTACCATTTCATACAATCGTTCTTGGAAGATGGACATTTGAAGTTGGAAAAGATACATACAAGCCAAAATCATGCAGAGATGTTAACACAGAGAGTAACCAGGGAGAAACTGAGTTCATGCTCAATTTCATCTAGTCTTCAAGCATGAAGGTGAAGATGATAAATTTTCTAGGTCCAAGGTGGAGTATACTCCAGTAGGTACAACAACAATGGAGTTGTTGTTATCAGTCTCCAAGTGGGATATTGTTGGTTGTGAACCCTGATTATATTCCTGATTCAGAGGTTTTTTTTCAGCCGTGCTTGGACCCCATTCCTTGACAAGGAGTATGGGAGGGATTTCCCCCCCAAAACTATCGCCAGGGAGTGTAGTGACAATTTTCGTAGCCCCCCTTGGTGGGGGATTCGGGGGCAGCACCCCCGAAGTGAAATATTGGGAAAATTTTCCTTGTAAAATATTGTGATTTTGTAGTCAATCTGGACTATTGATTATAAGGTCACAAATCTGACGATAGAAGTTATTTTTAGGTTTTTTTTTCCTAGAAGGAAACCCTATCTTATGAGGGAATTCTATTGCGGCTGTAGATTTTGTGATTATTGTATTCTAAGAGAGTAGATTGTGATAGAAATGAGAGGAAGTTACAACGTTTGTGTTGTAGGTTGTATCCATTCATTTTGTTGGATAATAAAAAGGAATGACCTAGAAATTTCTCTGGTGGACATAGTCAACACTAGGTGAACCACGTGTATCTGTGTCTCTATCATATTATGTATCTTCTGTGTATTATTTCCGAATTTGTTTTATTTTATTGCTCCATAATCCTTTTTTTCTAACACTAAGCTCCATAGCTTGCGACCTGACGCTCAGTTACAATGCATCTCTCTCTCAGAATATAACATCATCTGATCTCCTCAGATCATACTCTAACAACAACAATTGATAATTCTCAAAAATAATCTCAACACTTGATACTTCTCCTGAATTGTTACACCCTCAGTTATTTCATACATATATTTATACTAAAAAAATGGGTTAAAATCTGTTACATCAATGACCAAAACCATAACCCTAATTGGATTAGGTTTTTCTGCATTCTAACTTCTTTCACATGGTTGGTCCTCGATCCAATCATTTCTTCACTGCTCCACATCCTTCTTTTTTCCTTTGACTTTCCTCTTTCTCGCCCTGATTTTCTTTGTTTCATGACGCGCTGCTTTTCCCTGCTTTATGGTGTGCACACCTTTTATGGCCCAATTTCTAACTAGCATCAATAATTCTAGTTCATTTCCCCAAAGTTTTCTACACCAAAAGGCCCCCAACACTCACCCGTGTCTCGTCCTCAGCCACTCAGGAAGTGTTTTCCTTGTGCATTGACTTCTCCAACTCATGGAATTTGTATGAAATCTCTTCAATTTGAGTTTTTACATGTCTTCTCTTCTCCTCTACAGACTCCATAGTCTCTGCAGTGATATGATCCTTTAGCAATTCTTCACTTTCCAATCCAAAATTTTCAATATGACCCTTGGTTGCATCAATCTATGTTAGCACTTGTTCTGCCCCTTCTTGCAGTGGCTCCAACTTAGCTTGGCTCGACTACTTATCTTCTTGTATAGTTTTCAACTCTGCCTGCAAATTATTCAATTCCTATGTGTGTCTCAACCTGTCTTGTATTGTTATTTCCTTCTTCTTCTTCTTCATTTCTTGTGTGACGGTATTTACTCCCTCTTCATTTTTTTCTAACTTTGACAACTTTTCCTCCTCTTGGAGATTAGTCCATAATTGTGTTCTCTTATTATATAACTCTGTGACTTCCTAGATGCTCTGGGTTGTAATGAGACATGAGGAGGTATAGGGATACCAGGTGCTTGCAGGGCTTGAAAAGGAGGCCTTTCAGGACTAGGTTGGACTATTCCCTTCCCAATCCAATTGAATAATATAGCATGAAACAATTTCCCAAGCTCTTGTGAATCAACGTCAAAATGTATGGAGAAACTAGTCCTTCTTAGGCCTCAGTTCCAATTAACTCTACCTCTATTTCCTTGGTCATGGCTTCCTTGACTGAAAAAACTCATCCTACATGCATGATCGATTAGAAAATAGTATTTTAAATATCCATACATGACAACTCTTAAAAATATGAAATAGTTTTGTCTCAGAATGTATCAGACTCATGCAATCCAATCCATACAAATTGTTTTACTGTTAATCAATGAGCAAGGGGGTGAAACAAGGTTCTGGGATATGTGAGGGGTTTGTACTGAAAGAAAATATGATATAATGAAATGGGAGAAGCATGGTCAATGCTCAATGACAAAAACAATCAACTGTAAAGAAAGCCAATAAAACCTCACTGCAATCCACACAAGACACTGCCACTTTCATCAATTTTAACACATAAATTCTCTTGACTGTAATCATTCTCAGAACAGGGAGTGAAAAAGGAACATGGGAGGTAACAGGATTTGTAATTAAAGGAAGGTGAAATAATCGAAGGGAAGAAGGGCGAGTATTGACCATGGAATTAATTAAGTGGTCCATAAAACATTCTGTGAAAGGAGATGCATCAACCATCAATCACTTGACTAAATAATAATTTCTATGTATTTAACAAGTTCATTGTTCATAATGAAATGTACATCACAGTGCCATCACAAAACAGTAGGCATCCTATACAATATGTAAAAGGATTTTGTTCCTTTATTTTCATCTTATAACAATTTCCAAACAGAAGCCATCCCACTCTGTTAACCATCGAAAACAACCACTGCCCATGTGTTTCTTCAATCCACAACTATACTCAAAATTCATGTTTTCAAAATAATAATGAATTCACTATTACTGCAATAGAGCCCATAAAAAAGAAATGATATTCATTAACATATATATAGGAATAAACCAA
>JZKD02S1716219.1:294249-306227 GCA_000966675.3 Picea glauca | reverse complement strand
TTGTGGGCATGAGACTTCTGATTGGCCGCTTCTCTACACAAGTGATCCAGAATTCGGCCACACATACAATACACTCTTGGAGGGAAAGCAAGTTCCCAATTTTCACCTCCAGGATCAGGCATGTACTTCATATTTTTTATAGAGGTATTTCCATTTTCCCAAGAATCCAAACACAACAACCGTCGCTCCATTCTTCCATCCTTGAGGTATCCCAGTATAAAGAACATTGGCATATAAGAAAACACAAGCAAATGACCTGTTGCACATGGTTAGAACTGTCACCCTGATATAGCGTGACAGTTTGGAAATATCACCGAAAAATCTTCATTGATTTCCATCAAAAAAATGCCAGATAATTGCCAGTATCACACAACCAACTGTACAGATGTGTTGGCTTGGAACTATAGACGTGGGATGTTTGAATAAACTCTCTGGAAAAAAAATATCTTTATTCAGTTGAACGTCCAAGTGGATCCCCTATGGCATAAATTGTGTTAGATGATGTTCATTCATTGCTACAACTCGTGATCACTAAAAATAAGTAATCGCCTCCATATCTCTCAGATAGTGTTAACGCATAGTTATCAAAGAACTCACACATAGGCATAGGATGCTAAGATTCTTCATGAGAGTCATAATTATATGCTTATGGTCTTGGACTTCTTCTCTACTGCTTTTCGCTTGACATTTTCTTTGTTTTTATCAAAAAGTGAATACAAAAAATGTGCTCATTATGAATACCAGTAGCAGAAGAAGCTCACTAAGTTCCAGTTCCATCCGAAAAAACTCTAGCAAATACCATGAGCGAGACATCAATTACAAGTACAGTAAAAAAAGATGCATCCGAGAGAACTTGAAAGGATAAGTTTGTTTCTTAGAGAGTGGAAATGGCATCGCTAGTTACATAGTATGTATAACATCCCATAGAAAAGCAGCAGTGAAGGAAGCAGTTTACCCCATCCATAAAGCATCAAATACTGGCATAGAGGTAGAGGTTATATGGAAAATATTTGTCTTGCTATAACAGATTTAGAATTTGCAAATTTCTTATTTGTTTGATCAATTTTATGCATGGTTTATGTGCATTCATGATATTTTTGTTTTCTTGAAGGGTTATTTCTTATAGAATAAGGGAGAGAGAAAGAACATGGTGCACAAACCAAAAAAAAAAAAAACCAGGCTGAAGTTTTAAAAACGAGATTAGATCTTGGGAGGGTTGTTGTGTGAGAGTTATCTGTCACCTACCCCTTATCTTGCATAAATTCCAGACCTTCTTATTCATTTTTTTTTAACGTACTTATTGTTTTTGATTTGCAGATAGAAGCATGCGCAACCATTTCTTCTATTATAAAAAATAAAAAATTATCTTGCAGTCTTTAAAAATTTATGAGCAAATGGAAGACAAAAAAAAAATAGATTAGGCAAAATTTTTCATTTCGTCAATTAATTGATATTCCTGAGATCAACCAATCAGTCATCCTACTTTTTAATCCTCATGATCGCATGAAGCACAGAGGAGAGCATACTTATTCTAGCAAAAACAAAAAAACTTGAAAAATAAAACCCTACCTACACTATGCTAATTAGAAACGATAGATTAGTTACGTATAATCAAATAGCCAATGTAGCCATGCACGCAACAGTAATAAAAATATGTTATCTTTTAATTTCGCAATTGACAGTTGAGAATATGTATGGGCGTGCAAAATTAGTTGTTGAAGTTCTAAATTAACAAAATAAAGAAGAAAACTAAGTGAAACTAGCCTAGTACTTGCTTGAAACCAGCGTTCAATCAGTCTTTCGTAGGCGTAATTTGTCTTACTCAGATCATGCAGCAACTCCTCCCTGTCTTCCTCAACCTCTTGTGCGGCTAATGGTTCTTCATTAAATATGCAAGGTTCTTCTTATGTTGATTCTTCGTTCGCCTCAGGAGGAGTGAATAATCTTTTGGCTATTGTCAAGATCTCTTCTTCCAGAGAAGAGGAGACCCCGACTTTTGGTAGGATCTGAGTGAGTTGTTCGAAGATTAAATTCATTGCTAAATTATGTTAAAAAAAGGATTCTTACAACACCCAAATCAAAATGAAAAACTTAAAAAACTTCTCTTGCTAAAACATAAAAAAAAAATTACTCTTCATAGTTGCGGAAATTAAAACGTTCCTGATAGTTGGTAGGGACAGTGAGGAATCTACACTGAAGTAGCTCTATGACCCTTAGAAACAACACATGTAGATCACACTTGCAGAAATTGAAACTAATCTTGCAGAAATTGAAACTAGGTCTACCTAGTTGGTAGGGAGAACATGAGGATTCTCCTCTCATGAGCTTCTATGTCCCCTTACCAACATGTCTATATCACACTTGCAGAAATTAAACACTCTTCCATAAATTGAAATTTGCAAAAATTGAAACTAGTTTTACCTAGTTGGTAGGGAGAACATGAGGAGTCTCCTCTCACAAGCTTCTATGACAACTTACCAACACGTCTAGATCACACTTGCATGAATTAAAATGAAAAAAAAACTAATACCTCAATCCATTGTGCTTCCCCGACAATGGCACCAAAATGTTGGGCTCTAAATATGTCCTAAAATATAACCTCTATGCATCATCCAAAGGTAGGTGTTGTCACAAGCATTTTACTTGTCACCTACGTAGGTTCTTACCTTTTGTTTTCAATACCCGTCCTCCAGAGATGCAACCCCTACAAAGGGACAAAAAATGCAACAAAAGGAACAACAATTGTTCTGTTCAAATGAACAACACTACTTGAAAAAGGAACAACAATTGTGACAAGGGAACAATAGTCGTTATATTGGGTCGAACTAATGTTGTATTAATTGAGTTGTAGTACTTTCCCAACTATTTAATTTGTCAGCCTGAGGTTCGTAAACTGATGAACCACACACAAATTATATGCAAGATTGAACTTGGAATTGAATTAATCTAATTGCGTAAATGAAATTACTCTAAGAATGGGAAATTGCTTAAATGGAATTAATATAGAAATGGAGAACTACATGAAGGAAAAGAAAATACAACATGTGAAGAGTTGAATGACACAACAACATGTGTGAGCTCATGCCAATGAAGCAATCTTACATTATAATAATAAAATCAATCTTCATAACAAAATAATGAAATCATGAAAACCAAATCCATGAATCAAAGCTACGAATCCCTTTCTCTTTCAAATCCTAATGACTACCATTAATGACTACTCTAATTTCATACTCTAATTTATTAGTTACTACATTACTTGAATCCTCATGAAGATAGAGCACTCTCTTTCATACATGAGAGCCTTGAAGATAAGATAACCATCTCCTTATTACAGATCCACTTTTCTCTCAACCTATGTCCCATTATTTCAAAATATAATCCCTTCAAATCCTCACATATCTCTCTCATATATATTGGATAAGATATTCCAACCAAATCTCCATGATCTTCTCCTTGGAATGGGATTGAATTATCTCCTCAAATATTGAAATGGTGGAGGAAGTATTTGAGAAGTCATTTTGAATTAATCCTTCACCTATTCCTACACATTACAAAGCTCACACATTTTTGATATATATATGAAAACATGCCGATTTTCTAACATTTAATCACAAATTCCCTTTTAATACTAAAATGAATAAAGTGGAAAATAATAAGGTGAAACCCAAATGTATTTATGGAAATGATGTCATGAAAGGTTAATGGGGCGATGAAATGTGAATAATAATGAAGGGAAAGGTGGATGAAAATAGGACATTTCTGAGCCCCAACAACCATGACCATTACTTATTTTGCAGACACACAACACAACATGAGAAACGTCAAGCATTTTCACCAATGCTAGCTAAACATTCAAATAATCAGCAGTGCAAAAACTAGTGACTATGTATCTACCAAAGAACTCGTCACTGTCTTAAAACTCAATAACCTTACAAGTTGTAACAATGAAGCATACCCATGCATGCAATCAAATCAGGGCAGGGGCCCTTTCCATTAACAACACTAAGCTATCTACATAAGGAGAGTAGTTGTGTGCTTTCAAAGTGCGACTGGTAATTCAGGTTTTACCACTATTATAACCGATCCAGTGACTATATACCAACCAACACGACTCTCATACGACCAACTGGGCCAGCCCATTCTCAAAATCGTTGACAATTATACAACCATCCAATCAAAAAATGAGTCATAAAACAATAAGCCAGGCTAGTCTTCTTAAAAAAATTCCAAATGCGAGGGCCAATATTGTTCCATAGTCAACACGGGAAGAGTAGAGCCACTCCTTGTAATGGAAAAACCTCCAAGTCCATGGTGCATACAGGACGAACCATGACTCATTCATAATCAGGCACAAATCCATTACAAGGGCCATAACTGAAAGGTAGAGCTCTAGGCTAGCCTGGCAAAGGTTATTTAACGCACATAGGGCATAACCCTCATGCTCTTTGGTCAACAATCACAACATAGAGGTAAAGATAGGGCTGAGGAAGAACAAGAACCTCATTTTTTGAACCCTAGTGGTGTAATTAACCAATTTCGAAGTGGAAAAAACATACTGACACAGAAAACCTCTGACCATTAAACCCATGAAAGACAGACACTAGATTTAGTGATAGTTCGTGGAGATAGCTATCTGCCCAAGACTAAACAAAAACACTCCAACCAAACAACAGTGATAACAAAGAGATATCACCTAGGATGACTAATAACCTTGATGAACTCAAAATTGTTACAGGAATAACCATCCACTCTTCAATCTAAGAACCCAAATTTCACATAGTTGCATCACTTAGGAAAAGACAAACCCATACACATGAGCCAGTAATCATTTCATAGCTAGAGCAGAATCATGAATGGCCAAAAAAATACATACCTATAATCGAATTCCTTAAAACGAGAGTTGGTCGAGCGGTTCCTCCCTGCTAAAATTTTGGATCATAACCATAGCAGAAAGATCAAACAATAGCCCGATTAGAGTGGCGGAGAACAATAGGGGTAAAGGTGACATGCATTAAATGCATGTCACCTCCACCCACAATTCATTTACTCATTAGTACATCCCAACCAACTTCCAATTAACGCCAACAATTTAACTCTGTGTTGGAATCTACATAGGTTACTTGCCAAAGGTGCTTTCCATATCATATATCCAATTTCTTAATATATAACTCAAACAAAATCGCATAACCATTAACGTTCACCATATTTTCAAATGAGCCGCCGACGTTCAATATATCCAAATAGACCATAACTGGATCAGCGACATAATTCAATTAAACATTGCATGACCATTAGTACTATCACCTTGCCAAGTGCGCCACCAACATTTCACACCACATGCATATTAATCATGTAATTCAATCACAATTTCATAACCATTTACTTTCTATCTAGGGCTTAACAATAATCATCAAGCATTTTCATGCATGTAGTATAGTTAGGATAGATTTTAAATCTTCTCCTTGCAATTGTTTCTCACTTCCTTTAAGTTATTCACATGTGATATTGCAGAACTAGATCCCCTTCCCCTGCATTTGTTCTAGTATTTTTCCTCTATCAAAATTTCCCTTCATGTAATTTAACTAACATGTTTTTTATGCAGGTGCGATAAGAACAGACAACAGTGACATTAATGAATAGCATAGGCTATAGTAACATAAGGAATCAAACTTTCATAAGATCAATTCACAACCAATAACAACAAGATCTTCATCAACCATGTGAGTCGTGTCGCACATCATCTCAACATCAAAAATCTCCAATAGCTCAAGGGGGTCCCACCTACTAGTATTATTTAGTTTTTATAATAATAGGCTTTAGCAACACTTTGCGGGCGAAACTTCGTTGACATTTTCAATTGTCAAAAAACTGGCGACTCCACAGGGAAATTTGTTTTTAGCATATTTAGAGCTCAAGTCTCATGGTTTCATGGACCAAAACAACAGGTCAAGAAGACATAACTCACATGATTATGCAACAGGGGGAAGTGAGCGGTTTTAATGGAAAGATGACCGGGAATTTGGGAATAATTCATGAAAAGTGTTAAGTATGAGGGGTTTCAACCACTATATGCATAACCATCTGAAAGTGTTAAGTATGAGGGGTTTTTACCACTGTATGCATAATCATTTGACTATAACCTTCTCTCTAACCTTTAAGGAGGAAAAATTTAGACTTTCTCTTAAAATATTGATGGATGAGGAAATGGAAAGAAGAAGTGGGAGATAGCCAATTCTTTATAAGACAACAGTGAAAAAATGTAACAATTTCAAGGGTCCTTCAGAGGAGCATCCTGACACCTATGTAAGATTGATTGTTATCAAATAAAAATTCTTTATAGGAGTGTCACTGTGGCAGAATTGATCCAACATTCTATCTTGACCAAACACTAAAAGATCATAAAGACAAAAATTGCAACAGAAGTAATAATGCAAAATTTAAAACAGCAGCAGTAAAAGACTCAATTTGAAAAACAACAAGGAAAGAAAACTTAACTTAGAAGGAAGAAATCAAGGTATTGTAAGTGTAGAAAAGAGGCACAAAAATTGAAAGCATAGCTAGGCTACTAGTATACAGCAAAATCCAGACAACATTAGAACTTTTCATGTTGGTTCCTTGCAATGTTTCAAGCAAGGGTTGTCAGTGTTGTAGGGAAACAATCGCTCCTGTAAATATTTTGAGATATAAGAATTAGTATCCAAGACAAAATCAATTTGGAAAGGAACGATCACCTGGAAATATGATGTAATCATCATTCCCTTGACACACGCAATTAGCTCATCAAGATAGAGATGGAGACTGACCAATTCATCGAGAGTCATGTGCATAGTTTTTTTTAAAGAAATACATGTATCAAGTAAGCTAAAAAGACGACATTTGTAAGTCATGGTATCACAATTAGTAATGAAAGTGGTCTTTTGAACATTTTCCCCTTTTACTTTGATTCTCTTGTAACCAAACAGACTATCAAGTAAGGGTCTTAACTATGACTCTACAACCTATTGTAAAAACATTTCAATATTGAGAGGGGGAAAGGGATTTCTCATAATCGCTTGCCTACAAGTTTGAAGAATAATACAGGTTCTGATATTATCAGTGGTCCCCGAGGCCAATTTCCAAATTGAGACCCATTCAGGGTGGGCTGAAAAAAACATTCCATCCCTTGAGAAATCTCTCAAATCCCTTCGAAAGGGTGCTTCTGGTGTAGAGTTAGCAAATTCTTGGTTTTTCCTAGCTAGTTTTAAAATATGTTGAACAAGACCAGGATCAAAACCACAAAGATCCTCATAACACCATGAAAAAACCTTTTGAGATTCACTAAATAGTCTGGTGGACCTCATCTCTTCTTTACCAGAACATTGGACATTTGTTTTAACATTGGTTGAAGGTTCAAATGTCCTAATGTTCAGATGGATGGTTTCAATCACCTTATTCTGTAACTCCTCTTATTTTTGTTTTTATTTATTGCCTACAACACTCGAAGAAAATGAACTCTCAAGAGGATTCAAGCCCCTAGGAATCTTATTATTTTCCACAGATATAATCTCCTTGGGATTAAGAGGTTCATTTCAAATGACAACAAAAATGATCTCATCGTTAGGGATGGCCTTCCAGAATCCTTCATTTTCATAAATGTGTGGATGATGTAAAGATTGGAAATCACAATTAGGCTAGCGAGGCAACCGTTGTTGAGTAAGAGAGGCTGCAAAAACAGCTAACCAATCAGCTATTGAATTCAACTCCTTCTTAACATGAGTGATGTTGAAAGATATAAGGTTCAAGACAAGTGCCCAAACAGTTTGGGAGTATTGTTCCATCAACTTGTCACTAGGAGAGCATGTCTTACATATCAGGTTCACAACAAGCTCAGAATTTCCGAAAAATGAAAGGTGACCACAACCAAGATTAAGGGCATTCTCAATGCCTAACAACAAAGCTTTGAATTCAGCGCCATTGTTTGAACAAGAAAACTCCAACCTATATGAAAGATTATGAATTTTTCTTGTAGGGGAAACCATGATAATACCAACCCCGTTACCTTTGTTAGAGTGTGAACCATCAAACTGCATATTCCATAATTCATCATCTGAATCAATTCCTTCCAGAAGAATATTATCCTCTTCACCAAAGATGGAATACACTCCTACGTGTTCTTCGATATAGTTTACGCTAGATTGCGGAACACTCTCTATGTAGGGTGAAATTATTCCTTCTCTAAGGACTATAATATTCTTACCATTTCGAGGAACGGATAAATGTGTCTCGTCGAGTGAGAGGTATCCACCTATTAGGGATTTCTAATCTCTCCCCAATATAATTTAATAATTTCTCACATGCATATCAATCATCTGAATGTTGAGGGTTGTCCTTATCTCAGGATGAGCGCATAAAAATAAGGTTACATCTTTAATATTTCCTATGGTTGTTTTTTGTAGACTATTATAGGAGAGCATGCTTCTGGCATTTTCGTTTGTACATGACAAGCCTAGATCTTCCATAATAATATTTGACATGACACTTGGGCCTGAACCACCATCAATGAGGAAATAATGGGCAATCTTATCCATGATATTTATAGAAATATAAAAAGGGGGGTTTTTTATAGGGTATATAAAGTTATGTACACCTACTTTATTTACAGAAGAATCTTTTTCATCTACCTCTTCAGAAATATTGGCTACAATGGAAGATTTTCTTTCCATGAATTTTTTCAAATGCATCTGTTGTTCAGGGATGGAAACCATGTCTAGGAGGGTTGCATATTCTTTGATGTTGGCCAATTGATTTAATATATTGTATTTGGAAGAGGAAAGAGGGGGAGTGATTCCTTGACTTTCAGGAATTTTAGGAACCTAGGGCGTAGCAATAGTTGAGGATGAGCTAGGGTTAGAAGAACTGTGTGGAGGATGAAATTTACCCTTGGGATCATAGGATTTTTTCCTAGTGTTAATAACCATGACATCCTCTGGCTCCACAAAGTCTAGGACAATGATCATAGCTTCTAATATCTTACCAAAGATCTTATCTATGGCACTCTTCTTTACCTCACATGTCGTTTCTTTGTGGTGTTCCTCGAAAAAGTTACACCAACTCTGAGGCGGGATAGCTTTAGGTTGAAAATGATTTTCAACCAGATTTCTAAAGGGGGGTGCATAAGAGGACGAAGCTCCAGGTGTGAGAGGGGAGACAACACCCTTCCGCTCGAATGCTATCATACAATTGTTCATATCTTGTACTAGTTGTAAGAGAGCAGACATGTCTGTCTGTCTAACTAATTCTCCCTTGGTAAGACCAGTTCTTTCAATTTGTTCTTCATACTCTGAGAAAGTATGCAGAGAGAAACCAAAATTATAAATGTCTTTTTTCTCAAGCCTATGATGGTAGGGAGAAGGAAATTCATTGTAGTAATGCATAAAAGCGACTTGGTTATAAGGGCAGATAAGTTCGGGGATCTGATTGTACAACTTGGTGAAATGCAAGTTGAAATATTTGATGGTC
This sequence comes from Picea glauca, assembly GCA_000966675.3. Taxonomy (NCBI): domain Eukaryota; kingdom Viridiplantae; phylum Streptophyta; class Pinopsida; order Pinales; family Pinaceae; genus Picea; species Picea glauca. Next base: position 296,726 of record JZKD02S1716219.1, on the reverse strand, counting down.
TCACCACCTTTATAAGTGACATTATTGTATTCCCTCAACTTCTCGGTAGGGATTTTGGATTGCCCATAAGTGGATTGGAACCAATAGATTAACTCCTCCCAAGTAGACAGGATCTTAGGAGGAAGTTCAAAGTAATTGACAAACAAGCGCATGTAGGTGTCATTGTCATTGGCCCCTATGTTATGACAAGCATTAGAAAATGCCACTAGGTGTTCATTAGTACTGACAGTGTTATTTCCTAAAAACTTAGGCAAATGCTCTTTAAACTTAGGAAGTGGGCGAGTAGCAGGTGCTAGGCTAAGAGGATAGGACACATGCCATGGTGTGGCTGTGGCATCTTCTTCGAACTAAAAAAGCCCATACTTTTTAATGTCTTTGGTGGGGTTTGTAGTAGATTGGACCTAGATGTGGTGGTTGTAGAAGCTACCAATCACCGATGACGATGAATATTGGGAAGATGGAGCACTTCCAGTGTAACCAGAGCCACCACTAGATGCCATCTTGTGGATGATATATGAGAGAAAGAAAGACTAGATGAATGAATCATATAAAGTTCTCCTTAGAGAACTTTTTGGGGAAGATAACACAATGTTTCTTCTTCATATTTCAGCAATAGGATTGATTTCGGGTGACAAGACTCTTCTTCATTTAGAAGCACGAGAGTCTAAGGACATGAAATAAAGTCCAAAGCTTGAAGAAACAAAGGTTTACTATTGATTTATAGGCTATCTACATCTATCCTCCAACTGTTCTTGAGCACTAATATCTTGTCCAATTGCTACCCAAGAATGGTTAAGTTCGGCATGGGTATTGGCAGTGTCTAGAATGGTGTTAAACAGGTTCAAAGCAATTTTGGTCTGGTATTGAAGACCGGGCTCAATATTGGGATGCCTTGCAACAGGAACAATCATTAATAGAAAAACATTCAAAGTATCAATTTTCAAAAAGAAATATGTATCGATGAAAATTGAATATAAAAATTAACCGAAGAGATACCGAAGATGTCCCCAGTATGGTCGCCATTATAAATGTTGATGAAAATATATGAATTGATCTTACTCAAGCATTTTCAAACTTTACTTGTCTAAAGAAAAGTAGATGGTAATATCACCCTATGTTTCACTACTACATATGACCAAATTTTCCACGGTTTTTCATTGCTATTGCCACACATATCCGTCGCACTTTCCACGAAAGAAAACACTATTTTTCGTGGAACTTTTTTCGTCGCTATATCCACAAACCAGGTATTTGTGGAAACAACAACGCAATAATACCTCCACATGTCATAATCCTCAAGATAGGTTTACCTTAAAAAGCATGGAAATAGCGACGAAACTTCGTCGCAATAGGGACGAAAAATCGTGCCAAAGTAAAAAACTTACCAACAAATTATGACACAGATTCCATATGTGCGATGCAAAAGTGTGGAAAGTTGCAACGAAAAGTCGTGGCAATAGCGATGAAAACTTTTGGCAGAGAAAAAACGTACGACGCAGATTCTATATGTGCAATGCAAAACCATGGAAAAGTGCGACAAAATTTCATGGCAATAGCGATGAAAATCCTTGTCAGACTAAAACCTAATTATTACCTTGCAACGAAATTTTGTCGATATTGCGACCCCTCCTATAGGTTTTAAAAAAAAAAATCTACATGAGAAGCTGGATGTTGGGATTTGTGAGATCTTCTAAAATAATGGATTCAACCATGGGAGTGGATGGGGGACATAATTATAATTAGCGTAATATGGATCTATGGAATTAAGTGGATCATCTCCCACCATGATTTTATAATTATTATGAAGTGAGGTTTATTGAAAGGAATTACTTATATCCTCACCATCCTTGATGTGGGTACTACCAAAAGACAATACATAATACACATGATTATGCACAATTGAATAATAAATGGAAGGAACAATACATGAGATAGAGTAGTCATAATATGGTGAATTGTGAGCTTTATATCCATGGTGAAAATATAATAGGTTGTGCCTACATTGGGATCAATATCGTCACCTAGTTTGGAGCCAATTCTAGCACAAACATGAGAGATGCAAATCAAGGACCCATATATCAAGCATTATAGTGGGTGTTATCACTCCAAGAAACCCTTTGTGGTTGCAGACCAAAGGTGCTTGGTAACTTAAGAAATGAATGTTTTTGTATTTTGTGGATGTGGATCAATGGGATAACTCAATCCAGCTAATGGCATTCAAACATGAAAATGATAAACAAATAGACAGTTCTCTCAAAGATTGATTAATCAGCAGATAACTTTAAAGTGGGTGAAGAATAGATTGTAACTAAACCATTACAGTGTAGGGTCTAAGAGACAATCAAGAGACTTATTATCAGGATATGAGCTAAACAATGGGATAACAGCCATTCAAAGCTTGACAACACAGATAATAATGCAGAAGAAAAGATGGAAAGCTGACAATCAAAATTGAAAGGAACCTGTGATCTGTATTA
>JZKD02S1716219.1:244474-267921 GCA_000966675.3 Picea glauca | reverse complement strand
ATTCTCAGTTTCTTCCAGATTTATGTCACTTCTAGAGGAAATGTTGGTGACCTTAAACACTGCAGTTATCCCACAATCCGAGGTTTTCATCTTATCATCCAACATTTTGATACGAGATTTACGACCATTACACCACATAGCCTTGTGATGTTTCAACTGCAACATGGACAACAAGTAAAAAATACATTGCCAATTAATAAACCTCATATATGACTTAGTAAATATATATTTCAAAACTTAAACAAACCAAATACATTGAAAAATTGGGAAATAACTAGGAAAATGTGGGTAAAAAATTTACTTGCTTGTTTATCTTTTAAACCAAAGGCTAAATCAACTTCCCTTTATGTAAGATTAGGAAATTGATCTCGGTGACGATGTGTTGTTTTAATCATCTTACTCACCCCTTCCCATGATAACCTACCGAAGTATTCTTCGGTATATTCTATCCAATGCTCCATCCAATCAAGGTTGTTTGCAATGTATAAATGTAAAGCATCCCACTCCCTAGCAAGTATATGATAAAATAACAATTTAATATCATTAATTAGCTATTGTCAATAAAGGAATAATTTAATATAGTTCAATATGTAGGAACAAAAAATGTAAAAGATCAGTATGATAAAATAAAATTGGATAATAAATGTGTAATATATTAAATCTACGTCAACATCTAATAATTACCTTTCACAGTCCTCATTTTACCTTTCCCCAATAGGACCTCCCCTTCAAATTTGTTGATGGAGTCGATGGTTTTGTATCTCCTCCCTCGCAGACTATCTCCCCTTGGTGGTGTGCACAATGATCTCCTTGGTCGCGTAATATAAATTCACCTAACAATATACAAAATTCAAAACAATAAGTCAATGTAAATAATATTAATCATCAATATCGCATCCAATATACTAATTTACAAATTAGAAAACAATAGCAATATAGGAAAAAATTGAACCTTTTAAGTATTTGTGAACATGCAAGCATAAAATAATTAACAAATTAAATACCTTAGTATCTGTGTGAGGCATGTGTTTGATAAACAATTCAACGCCTTCAATTTCACCAACAACAATATAGAAGATAAAATATTTTTTGCTGAGCCTTCATAAAGAGGTTGACGTGACTTCTCGAGTAGAGGATTATTGGCCCTTGACCAAGTTTTGGGAGTTTCTTGGTCATGTTGACCTATTTTGAGACTTCAACAGCCTGTCAAAGGAGGAGCGCAAGATGAAGTGGAGATCACAGGATCTCGACCCCCTTTTTGGGCCTCTTTTTGAGTTTTTGGGAATATGTAATGGGAAGGGGATGTCGGCCCATGGGTTTACCCATGTTTAGGCCTATTTTGTATGTATATATAGATGTCTAGGCCATATAGAGAAGTAGTGGATTATATATCTATGTGATGTAGGCTAAGTTCCAAGAGTTTGATCTGTGTGATCAAGGCTTTGTGCATTATATGTAATACTTGTAGAGATGAGTGCAAGTCCCTGTGTGATACGATATGAATCTTAGTGTTGTAACGCAAGGAAGAGGGATCTAGCGAGTTGCGCAGATCTTTTGTCCTATGCGGAGTAAGGGTTTTGAGGCTCCATGCTTGTAATCGATTGACCGAAGACTATAAATAAGAAGAGTTGGTGGATGTAGCCCCAGGAGAGGGATGAACCACGTAAATCTTGTGTTATGATTCTTTGTGCTTGTCTTAATGAGTTTATGTCTTCTTTTGCTAAGTGTTTTGATGTAGTTGGATAGATCTACTTTCTTTGTGGTTATTATATGTGGGAATGCTAGATATGATCTACATGGTTGTGCGTAATGCTTAATCTGATCTATTTACCTATGCTAAGTGTTTGGATATAGTAGGTTAATGTGAATATTGTGAGGCTCTATTTTATCAACGGAGTAGATAACGATTGTATATTAAGGAACCGAAGGTGCTAAGCACTTTATTAAAGTGTTATAATCAAAGATCTATGTCCCAGCTAAGGTTGTAGACACTTGAGTCCTGCAACCACCCCTGCCTCTACCGTGGGTGAGACTTCATCTACTTCATAGGTGTTGCCGAAAGGGATGTTAGTTAGGGCTTTGTTGGTGCTCTGTTGTAATGTTGAACCCTGGGTTTGCCCCTGTGCCAACAACTAGTTCTGTTTCCCGAACCTAAAACTATGATTGTTGGGAATTGAGAAAGAAGAATCTCTATGCAAAGACTCATCCTGAAATTCTGAAAGCTATGTGCATATATCTGTTCCCTAATGCAAAGTATTCTACTGGACTTATAAAGATCTTCTCTAAAGAAAGAAGGTCAGATCTGAACAAAAGAAGCCCGGTTTGAAGATCGAATTTGAAGAAAAGAAGTAAGATATGGAAGCTTTGTGCTCTAAGAAAGGTAAAATTATGAACATCTGATTAAAAGAGGTAAGATATGCAAGCTATGTTCTCTGATAAAGGTAAGAATAGTTAAAAAATTTAGATTTGAAAGCGTTTTTCTCTGTAAAAGTAAGATAAGTGAAATTTTTTGTTTCTAGAGTATGGATATAGGTATGATTAATAGATTTTGTCCTAACTTAAAAACTAGAGCACTAATAGATGAAAGAAGGTTTGATATAAATAGATCTGATAAGAATCATGAAATATATGTTATACCTATGCATAGAAAAGATGTTTGGACTAACAAATGGATGCAGGATCCTAGAAAGAAATTGTTGCAGATTAGCTCATATGATCCTAGTGCTCAATACAAGAGAGGTTGGGGATCATTTAAAAGAAAGAGAGGATTGACCCTCTATTACAGTTGTAGATGACTAGGACATCTTGCTAAGGAATTCCCTAGAAGAAGACCTAGTTGTCTTTGTTGTAAGGATATGGACCATGAAGTGTTGGATTGCCCCAGAATGATTGTTAAGATTGAAAGTATGAACATAATACAAGAAAACCCTAAGACAAATACAGAAACTAAGGCTATAGAAAAACCCAAGAAAGAATCATAGAAGGCAATACTACAGATGAAAGACACCTTGGATGACCATCGACATGTTAGACTATCAGAGGTTTTTAAAGACAAGGAGTGCCTTGAAGCAAGAATAGGGGACTTCGACATTAACTGTGTTCTAGATGAGAACACACAACTGAATATCATGACAGAAAGAACTTGGGAAGCTATAGGAAGGCCTGCTACGATACCTTCATTAGGAGGAATAGGATTATTTAGAGGAAATTTGGTAAACTTATGTGGGAAGCTCGCTCACATACCTATGAATGTTAATGGAACTTTGACAAAGGAAGATTTTGAGATTATTAAGTTTATAGAAGACAACACCCCATTTACCATGTTAATAGAAAAACCTTGGATTGACAGAGCTCAAGCCAGATGAAAGGAAGAAGAAGAATCCTCAGAGAAAAAGAAGACTTAAAAGATTTCATGGCTAGAAGGATCGCACAATTGATTGAAGAACAAGAGAACATATAAAAGCTTGTTGTCACTAGAAAAATTGAGGTCAAAGTTGCAAGAACATTAGGAGACCCACGAAAGACTAAAGTACTTAATCTAGATAAAGAAGAGGTATTACCCCTGAATCCTAGGAAAGAATATCAATAGCGTGCAGAGACTATGTTAAAAGACAATAAGTATCAAAATGGAAAAGAGACTACCGAGACAAAGCTCACTACAAAGAAGTCTAGAAAGATAAGTAAGAAGAGGGATAATATTGGAAAGTTATAGAGGATCCCATAGGGAACTTCGCAAAAAGAAAATTTGCAGAATTGGAGCTTCATTGGGATATCAGAACAGCTACACATGGCACTTCGCCATGGAGAAGCAATATAGCCGTTGGGGCCGATATATCCATTCGACTTCCTCTCCGAACGGACAGAAAATCAATAAAGGTTTGTCATCAGACCATTGGACCGTGCCATAACGGATCGAACAAGAGTTAATAGGGGCTCATAACCGTTGCATGCGAACTGTTGCCAAGTTTCCTATTTATCCCTTCGCGCCATGCATGGAGAACACTTTTGCTAACTGAGAATTTTAAGCCCGCAGACTGAACGAATTTCATACAGTGATCATTGCACCCTTTCTATTATTCCAGTGCAGTGTCTAAGTCCATCATGACCCCAATAATTTTAATCCCGAGAACGTATGTCCGACTAGCTCACCACAGTTGAAGAATCAGTGACATAATTTCTCCTTGACTTGATGAATGAAAGAGTCATGTTGGAGAGAGGAGTATCTACGGGTTTACAAGCATCTTTGACGAGAGGACTACAGGCCTCTTCGTCCACTACTCTAATTGGACCATCCCAGCTAGATGATAAGAAAGGAACGAAGCACAGAGATGATATCGCGAATGCCAAGATGATTCCAAGCATTTTACCCGCCTATATACCACCTCTGAGTGGTGCAATCAATTGTGAAAGTGTTCCCTAAGAATTTGAATACACGTTGGTCACTGCATACCTTCTGAAAGAGGTGCACGCAGTTCGTGCTAACCAAGATAAGCTCGTAATGTTGAATTTTAGCAACTTCAACCTCGAAGATAGGACGGTTTACAACATCTCACCCCGCATAAGTATATGCTGAGAAAAAAAGGAAAGAACTCAAATATTACCCCTCAGTCATGGACCCAGAACCTCGCACAGTACACCCTACTGAATGTTATGAATATTCTGCACTTCGGGCGACACCAGGAGATGAATGCATGTGTCAAATTAATGTTGTATTTCTATCATGGAGGTTATTTGTGGTTGAACCTTCGCATCACAGTGGATCCGACATTGATCAATTGGATCACAGGGATAAGAATGCAAGGCCCCGACCCATAGGATTTCTACCCGAGAAAGACCATGAATCACGCTCTCACCCAGAGGATAAAGGATACTTACGAAGATTTAGATAAGGGAACGTGAGTCTACAAGGTAGCCTCTATCCAGGGCAGCGCAATGTGCCTATCCTGTCAACTAATCACAGGGAAATTAGTTCGCAAGAACCGGCCCACCCAAGTAACCATATTTGTAGTCAACCTCGCACGGAAGTGTGTGGAGGGCCTACACATGAATTTGGTGAAGTACTTGGTGAACCAGTTAGAACTAGAGTGAAGAGAAGCACAAGACAAAGGATATGAGTTCCACTTCAGTTGGCTTCCCATCTTAATCACATTCATCATATGGGAGATGCCAAAAGGTGCGACCTTCCCAGACATCAAGCCCTTTGAACCACTGGCGGTGAAGTTCAGTACGTTATGGTACTCTAGTGACATGAACAAGTAGTGGCAATCAAATTTCATCTTCCACACTTATTACACCCAAATGAATATTGTTATCTAGTCTGAGCCTTGTATAACCCCGAACACACTCCACAGGTTTAGACCCTTTATGAAATTTAGCGCGAACCTCCATTTCATTTATATCACAGCACGCGTTGATGAGCATAAACAACAACTAGAGTCATAATACAAGCTGAAAGAGGAAGACTTAGAATATATTACTAAGGAATGGTCAGTGGACCTCCTCATCCTAGCAGACCCCATAGAGCTATCTGATATCGATAGTCCAAAAGTAGTGCACAATACACCTGGACCGAGCAAGACCAAGAAAATGAAGAATCCCAAGATGTCCATTGTACCTTGACGAGGACTGCTTCTATCTCACCTGAGGAAGGAGGTTATGAAGAAGAGATATATGGCACAGAATTCGAACAGAAGAAAGGCGAGGTTACACCGCCTAGAGACAAGGAGGACCCCTCGAAGAAAAGGAAGGTTTCCCCTCTGAAGCCTTCCTCAAGGAAAAAATCAAAAACAACCAGGACTAAGTTTGAGACCATCCTCACCTCAGACGAATTCAACTTCATTGTCACAACACTAAACGATGCTTCACTGGAGATAGCAGAGAAGCAAGAATCTAAGTAGGATGAGGTGTTCATTCGGATCAAGGTTGAACTTCAAGAAGTGTAGCAGGCACTACAGTCCATCCGCGCAGTTTCTACTGCACCTCTATTAGCAGGAACACCAAAAATAGGATATGAGCTAGCTCAACTCCACCGGATCACTGATACAATCAAAGCTCACCTTGGATGAGCACAGGAGGAGACCGTGCAAGACACCTAGGCTTTGGTACAAGCACAGGAAGACCTTCTAGAGCAGCGTAGTATTGCCGAACACAAGAATCTTACTCTGCAAGAGAGGTTCGATGAAGAAAAATATCAGCTGCATAAAGAAAAGGAACAATTGCTCGCATAGAAATGCAAAGTATATGAGATGGTCCATAGAGCACTTCGCTCTATGACAGTCATTGAAGTAAAGGTCGAAGAACGAGTTCCATAGCAGGTGGAAAAACTCGAAGACGTAATCTAGCAGACTTGGAGCTCCGCACTGTGCCCGAGACCCCTCAAGACGTACGAGACCAAAGGGAAGCCACTGCCCGTAGTGCATTTGATAGATTAAAAGATCTTTCCTTGGAGTGCAAGAAGTTGAGAAACAGAAGTGCTCAAACATATGAAAACCTCACTGAGAATCCTGAGATACAGGCATTGGAGTTGCAGCTCCAAGAAGTGAAGCATCACACAAATACACTAAAGGCGCAGCTAAAGGCCCTGTCAGTTGTAGACAGAATGAAGAGTTCTCATGAAAAACGTATAACTCAGCAGCAGATCCATATGTTTCAAAGCAAAGTGACGGAAGTTAATCAACGACTTCCACCTGCACAAGATAAGGCATGTATGTTGTTTACAGAGGTTGAGAGCTAAGGATCAGAGCTAGAATAGGTTATCCTCACAACAGAACAATGCCTAGAAGGACCAGTGAACGACGCAGTGATCCAGGAGTTCACTAAACAAGAGGCCACAACAAAGCAGCAATTCGAAGCAGCTCGAGGTGTTCGAGGTAGCATTTCTCATACTAGAGTGACTCAGGATGAGTCACAAGTGAGTGTTGGGGGCCTGTTGGCCCTTGACCAAGTTTTGGAAGTTTCTAGGTCATGTTGACCTATTTTGAGACTTTGACATCCTATCAAAGGAGGAGCACAAGACAAAGTGGAGATCACGAGATCTCGGCCCCCTTTTTGGGTTTTGGGGAATATATAACGAGAAGGGGATGTCAGCCCATGGGTTTACCCATGTTTAGGCCTATTTTGTATGTATATATAGATGTCTAGGCCATATAGAGAAGTATTGGATTATATATCTATGTGATGTAGGCTAAGTGTCAAGAGTTGGATCTGTGTGATCAAGGATTTGTGCATTCTGTGTAAGACTTGTAGAGCTGAGTGCAAGTCCCTGTGTGATACGATAGGAGGCTTAGTGATGTAATGCAAGGAAGAGGGATCTAGCGAGTTGTGCATATCTTATGTCCTGTGCAGAGTAAGGGTTTTGAGGCTCTGTTCTTGTAATTGATTGACCGAATACTATAAAGAATAAGATTTGGTGGACATAGCCCAAGAGAGGGGTGAACCACGTAAATCCTGTGTTATGATGCTTTGTGCTTGTCTTAATTATTTTATGTCTTCTTTTTCTAAGTTCTTTGATGTAGTTGGATAGATCTACTTGCTTTGTGCTCATTATATGTGGGAATGATAGATCTGATCTACATGGTTGTGCTTAATGCTTAATCTAATCCGTTTACCTATGATAAGTTCTTCGATATAGTAGGTTAATGTGAATACTGTGAGGCTTTGTTTTATCAGTGAAGTAGATAACAATTGTATATTAAGGGACCAAACATTCTAAGTGATTTATTAAAGTGTTATAATCACATATCTGTGTCCCAGCTAAGGTTGCAAACACTTGATTCTTGCAACCACCCCTGCCTCTACCTCGGGTGAGACTTCATATGCTTCACAGGTGTTGTCGAAAGGGCCGATAGTTAGGGTTTTGTTGGTGCGTTGTTGTAGCGTTGAACCCTGGGTCTGTACCTGTGCCAACAAGGATCAACATCATGACTATCTTCCTAGTTGTCCTCATTGGTTGGAGAAAATGTGTCTTGGATCAATATATGTATCTCATCTTCCTGATTTTAATCACTAACGTTATCTCCATCCATATCATCATTAATAACTTGATCAGCAAATAATTCTCTAGAGGTCAAAATTTTGGGGGCATCGTCTATATATTTAAAAACAACATTGAAAAGTTAGTGTGTATAGAAAACATAAAAATCCCGATAATAAATATTACTAAAATTCATGACATGATGATTATTACAGAGAATACATTAAATATTGAATCCTCTTACCAAGGGGATATATTCATAACCCCCTTCGGCGTGCCCCTTCTCCCTACAATGTCTTTTAGTTGTTGTTATTAAAATTCTTTTTCCTTGCAAGCCCCTGCAATCATAGCAAGGGAAATAACATTTTCCATCGCCTCACGCCTCTAATGCCACTCTTAACCAATCAAGACTCCTTTCATTTTCTTCATAGTGGAAAATCCTTGTCCTAACAAGTAATTGTCTTACCTACACGATACCAAACAGTAAGTTGTCAATTTTTTATATTTTAGCTACTCCTTCATGATATTTTAGCTACTCCTTTCGATTATGAAATGTTTATTTACAGTGACCTACAATCCTCACAATTATTTCTTCTAAGACATTTTGACATGTTTTTATTATTATTATCGATTAACTATTAAGATCGATATGCTTCAATGTGTACTTTAGAGTAGTGTGTACTGAATCACCATGGAAAATAATTACACACCATTTAACGAAAGTGGTCAAAATTTCTCAAACTTGAATCACTCGACATCATACACTAGCCTCTAAGTTGTTTTGTAGAGAAAATGTCAATCTTTGAAATTCACCACTAAAAAAAGAATGTCTACCACTTGTCATCCACAATTGGGTTGGGTTGGTTTAAATTATGACATGTTTATTTGCATCTACATACAATTGTCACAATTGTATGCTACTTATAGTGGTCACGGTTTTATTTTCTAAGACACTTTGCCATGTTCCCATTTTTCATTATCTGACTAGTAGATTTCATCTTGTTATCGTAGATTTCGTCATGAATTTTTTATATTTTAGCTACTCCTTATTAATAGAGTATAAACAAGTTACATCAACTACAAACTAGAGTTAATCACTACATCTAGAATTGTGTGTGATTATAAAAAAATTAGTGAAACAACATCACATATAAGAATACAATGTTATATGACTAACCTAACCTAATAATAGACTAAAAATATGACATTAATATATATAGGCACAACATCATAGAAACACAAAATTTAGAGAGCTAACAAGGTCTCTAAGGGATAGAATTAGACTTAAGAGGATTTTTTTCCATGACTTTCTATTTCAAACATTAGTCCAACTGGTAAAGTTTTTATGAGTTGATGGTTTTGTAATAACGATTAAATTTACATAATGAATTGTAGGATCAAATTAATCTAGATTGATAATGACATCCATTTTTAATGTTTGAATTGAGTTATTGATGGAGTGATTCTCCCTCTTCTTAAAATACTTCTTCGGAAAATATTTTTCTTGACGTTTCATATGAATTTCCATAGAATATACTAACTATATCCAAAAACAAATGACATGAAATATGGTACTACACATATAATATATTATCAAAGAAAAAACAAGCTACACGAAATTTCGACATTTGAACAAAATTTTACAAGTTAAATGAGTACATCAATAAAAAAGTTAAATGAGTAAATCAATAAAAAAAAACATACTAACCTTACAAGTTCAAAATCTGATCTATGTAGATCGATAATTGGATTTGTTCAAACGGTGGGTGATGAAAAAAATAAACAACTCAGAAAAAATCCACGAACAATGTCGCAACTATAGAAATTGTGTCGCAAAGTCTCTTAAAGTCAGATATTTATAGATCAACTAGTCAACTAGCCATTAGCAGATGATTTTTGAGATAGGCAAAATTTTCATGGCAATAGCGACGAACTTTTGTGGCAATTGCAACGAAGTTTCATGGAAATAGTGATGAAAATCCCACCCAAGTTAAAAAACCTATTCGTGGCAATATCGACGAAAATCCCACCCTATTTAAAAAAAAAACATGAAAATAATGGAAACGTGGAAAATTTTTGTGGAATAATCCACCCATATGTAGTAGTGATGTGACTTGTCACCTCCTACTCTCTTTTTTATCTAACTTACAGAGATGTGCTTTGTTGTAGGAGTGCCATCAAATCTATGACATGGCTTTTATAATTCTCCATTTCCTGCATGATTTTCTCAATCTTCTTTTGTCTGTAAATTCTCTCCTTCTTGCACGCTATCAGGAATTGTTTTGAATACTTGTTCTACCTGCTTCTCTATTCGGCCAATGTGATGTTTGTATTATTCCCTCTCAACCTACACCTAGTTTACTGTTATCTTAAATGTCTGACTTAATTTCTTATCCATTTATGAATTTATCATATTTGCGCGGGCCCTTTATTGAATCTCTTATGCAACAATGACTTAAATTTTATACAACGCCTTCATTGGGACCTTAGGAAGTTACAATTCCAAGTAATCTATGTCCTTCAACTAATTATGTGTTGTATCCTCATCCACCTATAACATGTCCTGAGTGATACAAAATTTTCATCACCCAATTCTATGATTTGGACCATCTCCTGTGATAGAACTRTCTTTTCCTAATAAGTCTATTGTGGTTGCRCCTRTTGTTAATGTTGTGTTGTAGAAAKTTGTAGTTGCTAAAGTGTGTCCTTAAACTCTGTYAAMTTCTTGATGATCTCCTCTCATTGATTTTTAGCATCATACCACRCCTCTRCTAYGTGGTCCTGCAATTTCTMGGTGACTAACTMTGYTTCATCTTGTTAAGTACTTGAGTAGATATACAAATATAATCACCAYAAATAMTGAATACACAATATATCCAAAGAGAAATATAGAAGAAACCACACTTYTATTGTAGAAAAMCCTTGAGGTAGGGAAACACCATACAATAGATCYRATTATGGAAGGGYTCCTCTCATGTTCACTTGCCTCTTTGAGGGGGAAACCTCCTAATGAACTTTAKCTCCAAATACAATRCTTCTCTTCATATCCCATTACATTRCTTGAACYCCTTTAGATAGTTMTACCAATAACCTAAGATYRTTCTAGAGGASGAACCTTCTRTTAAGTCCTCTTACATTTATTATATCTAACTACCATAGTGGACCTTATTTAATAATATAGTGGATCTATTCCACCTTACATTAAGTGGCCTCCACTATTATAACTATGGGCCCTCCAAGCCCCCCACTACCTCTTTAGATACCTAATATTCCATCCTCCTTATGAAAGTGTTGTCCTCGATGCTTGTTGTGAGGGTGTACAACCATATACCAAGGTCCCATCAATAAGTGTGGACCATAGTGTTGAAGTAGACTAGAGAACCAGGGTCCCATGTTGAAATTCAAGCCACCATGTTGAGTTAGTCCAACTACCATTGTAAACTAGGGTCCCATGTTCAAGTGCTCATGTGAACTCCATGCATAAGGCATCGAAACCCAATAACAAATTGTAAATTATGCTCCAAAGACTGACACCTACCATGTGGATTTAAATAAGAAGACCCATCCACATAGTGGGAAAGGGTCATAGATGAATCTGGAAGGAATAATACCACTGTAGAATATGCAGGATGGACACTAATAATCATAACTCACTCCTAATTTGTCACATTTATTTTCTCTATAAATGGTGGAGTAGAGACATCAAATAAAATATGAAAGTGGATGTCATCCCAAAAATAAGAACTATCCATATACTAAGCATCACAATTGGCCTCAAAATCATACCAAGCATATAATTATTGATTATATTCATCCCTGATGTCTTCCATAAGATATCCCTCATGTAGGATGATGTAGGAGCATCGATCCACCTCAGCATGTGCCAGTCGATTAACATGCGTGGTGCGCATTCAAGGAAGGGAGAGGTGTCGCCTTCTTTTTTTTCCTTCGAGAGTCTAAAGCGTGATCAAGAAAAATTAATACCGACAGGTTGGAAGAGAAAAGTTGTGCCTTTGCACAAGCTGGAGATAAGGTCGCCATTAAGTGGTTGACGGTAGGAGGGATTTGCATCCGATTTAGAGAAGATTTCCATCATTGTAATTTGCCCATTAGACATGAGTTTTGAATGGTGATTTGACACCACTAGATTAGCTTGGAGGGAATCTAGACGATCCCCTTTTTTTATAAACTATTGTATTATTTCCAGTAGAGAAAAGACATTGTAGGTGAGGAGAAATGCATAGGAGATAGGGAGAGAAACATAGAGAGTCAAGACTCAATTGTAGCTCAGACTCCCCTACTGTAATGAACATCCTGCCATTAATATGAAATGATAGTTTTTCCTATTATCAATTTCTGTGTAATGGATATTTTGGTGTGAATGTCATTTGTATGCATTTGAGTTGTAGATGAATGTTAGAAATCGTCTGCATGGATAGAGATACAGTTTTCTATATGTAAGTGTGTTGAATTAAGTCTGGTTCTCTAGGCCAAGTGCAAGGATTGAACGATAGAGTATGGAAGTTTTGTGAGCTAACGCAAACAGTGCATGTCTGAACTCAGTGGAGTCAGAAGATAAGTTGGGAGGAGGGCACACCCAGATAATTCACAGACTCAGGAGGAAATTTCAAGGTGGTTGGGTACTTTGGAAAGAAAGACTGTGTAGGACGAAGCACAGTTCAGATTTACTCAACACTAAGAAACACTCTGTCAGGAGGGCATAGAGAAAGTACGAGAGCGTATGAGAGAAACATGGTTGGATTTGTTAAAATCCTTAAGAGATCCCGTCGAATACTCGAGGGAAGGAAGGATTTGCAAGAGTGCATTGACAATGGAAATTAGATTCCTTAAGATGTCTAGGTAGGAAAAGGGAGAAGTCGTCGAAACGCTTAGTCGTACGCAAGGAGTGCATCAAGGAGATTGTAAGTCCATATTACAAGCTCAAGAGGAAGAGTGAGAAGTTTCCAGGAGGGCATAATATATTTCATTAAAGGATGCAGAGGAACTGGGAATCTTGAAGGTTTTCAATTCGGGCAAAGTCATAAAACAGTTTGTGCAGAACTCTGTAAGGAGTGTAGAAGAATTTTGAGAATAGCCTAAGTCTCGAAAGGAAAATTGCGCTAAGTGTGAAAAGGGGTCAAGGAATTGTCAAAGTCTTGAACACCATGAAATCAACCATTTCCGAGAGGAGAAAGGTGGCAGAAGGTTGAGATATTCAATAGAAGGAACTTTGGGAGGTTTTCCAAGAGAAAACACAAACCTTTGCAATGTCTTGAAGAGCGATTTGAATCCAGGTCATTGGATATATAAGGGACGTTTGGAAACAATCCATACGGGTTAAAGGAGGAGTGTTTCAGAAGATATCAGAGGAGAATATTGGGAGACTATCAGGAGAATACCTGGAGATCTGGGAGTCGAAGAAATCATGGCCATCCATTGAGATAGGATATGTGGTGATAAATCAACACTTCACTAATTCCCAAATCGGGAAGGACATAGTTGGGAGAAGTGTAGACTCTTGAAGTCAGAAGTCGTGATTTGATCTCATCCATTGACCGCGAGAATAATGTGGGCCGTAGATTTGGTCCTGAATAATTCATTGATTCGAGATTCGGGAAAAGGGGAGAAAGAATCTCGCAAATGCTCCGAAGCATGGAGTCGCAAAGGGAGTTGGCCCACAGTCATAGTCCATGGTCACATCAAGGAGGGATCCTATCATAGAGAGATAGTGTCCATTGGTGTTAATATTTAAAGAGCGCTAAGAAGAGGGTCTATGGGTGCCACACAACATGAGCCGAAAGGGTGGAAGGGACTTTGTCAAGTTAAATTGGTTCCCATTAGGAGCTCAACAAGTCATCCGGCTTGATGAATGGAATAATCTAAGACTGGGAGGTCGAGAAGCCCTTTTGAGGAAAGGGATTTGCACCAGGAGTGGTATTAGAGCCCAATTTTCATCTGTAGATTTCAAGTGAAGGAGAAGTTGGATATGCTCTCAGTTGCGGAGTGAAAATAAGACTTGCGAAGAGGGAAGGTAGAAGGTGAAAATGGCTACTGAAGGTCGTAGACATGGTCGAGGGAAAGACCACCAGTAGAAAAGAAAATTTGAAGTGGAGGAAGAGATCAGCGAGACAAGGGCAGAGATGGAGAGACTAGCATTCAAGATGCAGCAGGAGTCAAAGGTGTGATGGAGGTATGAATGGCCTTTGAAGAGAACAATTAAGTGGCATGTTCAGAAGTTGTTTGCCAGAGTGTAGAAAAAGGTGTTAAAAAGGTGGTTAAGGTATGTTGAAAACCTCAGTGATGAGGGAAAGAGATTTGGTAGAGGTCTTGTAGGTTTCCAGGTGGGAAATGAGAAGGGATCAGTGGATCTCTTAAAATGCCAGGAGGGTGGAGGAGAAATCCTGAATTTCCAAGTGGGCAAGGGAGAAGAGATGATCTTAGCTGAGAGTTTGTGTCAGGGAGTGTTGACAGATGAAGAGGAGGTAGAAGAAAGACCTTACTCAGGTGAAACTTATTGCAGAATTGTGGACTGTGTGAATGAAGACGATGAGAAGTTAAATACTTCCATCATTGAGGAGAAGGATCAGGGGAGTATTCTTGTCATTGGGGAAATTGAGGTATTCCTACCACATATCCTGATTCAGGCCAGAGCATGTGTTGCAAATGCAAAAAAATGACAGCTAGCAATGATTGTCGTAAAAGAGGAGAAGGAGAAGATATTGATGTTTTCCCCAGTAGAAGAAGAAGAGCATATAGTTAATATTCTCGCTCCATGGGATAAATATTTGGAGATGATGGAGGATTGGTTGAATGATCCAGAACCAGAAGATGGTTGCCAGGGGAAAATCATGCATATCGTAGAAGAAGAGCATTCAACATAATTGCTTGAAAAATTCAGTAGGGGAGATGAACAGGAGATGATTGTGACACTGAAGAACGCAGTAGAAGAGGGAGATGAATACTAGCATGAGGAGTAGTTGGAGGAAGTTGGGGTTGAACCAACATAAGAGGAGCTAACATGATCAAATCTGTCAAAAGGATAAGATGAGCAACAACCCAGTGATGAGAAGCATGCAAGAGTGGAAGCCACAACAGAGTGGCAAGCTAAGGCCACGAGAGATGAAGAAGATAACTTGGGAGACTGATTTGATTTACCCATTGAAAAGGAAGAAGTGCAGCAAACTAGTCTACAAAAGAAGATCTAGCCAATGGACTAGAGAATATAAGGCATGATCAAGACAAATTAATGTCGACAGGTTGGAAGAGCCAAGTTGTGCCTTCACAAAATCTGGAGATAAGGTCGCCATTAAGTGGTTGACGGTAGGAGGGATCTGCATCTGATTTGGAGCATATTTCCATCATTGTAATTTTCCCATTAGATAGGGATTTTGAATGGTGATTTGACACCACTATATTAGCTTGTAGGGAAGCCCGTCGAGCCCCTTTTGTATAAACTATTGTATTACTACCAGTAGAGAAAAGAAATTGTAGGTAAGGAGAAATGCATAGGAGATAGGGAGAGAAACATAGAGAGTCAATACTCAGTTGTAGCTTGGACTCCCCTATGTAATGAACATCCTACCATTAATAGAAAATGGTAGTTTTTCCTGTTATCAATTTCTGTGTAATGGATATTTTGGTGTGAATGTCGTTTGTATGAATTTGAGTTGTAGATGAATGTTAGAAATTGTCTGCATGGATAGAGATACATTTTTCTATCTGTAAGTGTGTTGAATTAAGTATGGTTCTCTAGGCTAAGTGAAAGGAGTGTGCGTCGGAGTATGGAAGTTTTGTGAGACGATGAAAAGAGTGTGTGTTTGAACTTAGTGGAGTCAGGAGAGAAGCTGCGAGGAGGGCACACCCAGATAATTCACAGAATCAAGAGGAAATTTCAAGGTGGTTGGGTACCTTGGAAAGAAATACTATGTAGGACGAAGCATAGTTCAGAGTTATTGAACACTCTGAAACACTATGCTAGGAGGCCATAGAGAAAGTATGAGAGAATACAAGGGAAACATGGTTGGAGGTGTTGAAATTCTTAATAGAACCCCGGGATTGTTGAACACTCAGAGGAAGGAAGGCTTTGAAAGAGTGCATCGACAAAGGAAAGGAGATGCCTTAATATGTCTAGGTAGGAAAAGGGAGAATTCGTCGAAAATCTTAGCCACATGCAAGGAGTGCATCGAGGAGATTGTAATTCCATCTTACAAGCTCAGGAGAAAGAGAAAGAAGTTTCCAGGAGGGCACAAGAAATTTCATTAAAGGATGTGGAGGAACTGGGAACCTTAAAGGTTTTTAAGCCACGAAAAATCATAGAAGAGTGTGTGGAGAACTCTGCAAGGAGTGCAGAAGAAGTTTGAGAATAGCCTAACTTGAAAGGAAAATTGTGCTAAGTGTGAAAATGGGTTGAGGAGTTTTTGAAGTCCCAAAGACTGTGAAATAACCCATTGTTGGGAGGCGACAGGTGGCATAAGGTCAAGATATTCGGGAGTAGGCGCTTTGGGGGGTTTGCCAAGAGAAAACACATACCTTTGCGAAGTCGCAAAGATCGATTTGAATCCAAGCCATTGGATCTGGAAGGAACGCATGGAAACAATCCATAAGGGCTGAAGGAGGAGTGTTCCAGAAGATATCAAAGGAGAATATTGGTAGAATGCCCGGAGAGCTAGGAGCCGAATCAATCTTGGTCATCCATTGAGATAGGACATGTGGTGAGAAATCAACACTTCATTGATTTGAAAATCGGGAAGGACAGATTTGGGAGAAGTGTAGACTCATGAAGTCCAAAGTCGCGATTTGATCTCAGTCATCAATCGCGAGAAGAAAGTGGACCATAGATTTGGTTCTGAAGAATTCATCGATTCATGAATCGGGAAAAGAGGAGTAAGCAGCTAGAAAAAGATCTGAAGCACGAAGTCGTGAAGGGAGATAGCCCACGGTCATAGTCTGTGGTCACATCAAGGAGGTAACCTATCATAGAGAGATAGCATATATTGGTGTTAATATTTAAAGAGCACTAAGGAGAGGATCTGCGGGTGCCACACCACCTGTGTCGAAAGGGTGGAAGGGACTGTGTCAAGTTAAATTGGTTCCCATTAGGAGCTCGATGAGCCATCTGGCTCAATGACTTGAATGATCCAAGACTGGGAGGTCAAGCATCCCTTTGTAGGAAAGGGGTTTGAGCCATAGGAGAGCCAATGACTATTGAATATTGTGATAACTTTCTATGTGGTCATGTAAACTAGCCTTGATGCCTTGCAAGTGATCATGCATATCGACTTTGAGGGCTTCAACCTTTCATAGAATTTCCATGAGTTGAGAGTGCATATGCACAGGAAACACCACATATAATGTACAAAAAGAAAAATATTAAAAAAATATATCCAATGTAATTTATCTAGTAGAAATATGAACACCTTATGCAAAGTTATGAACTCTGCAATCTTGTTACCATCACAAAAAACCCCCCAAAGTGACTGATTTTAAATCAACAATATCTTCACTTCCAAAGCTCTGATTAGGGTATTTTTTTTTGAAATAAACTATTTTTGAAAAAGGAACTCATATATGTGATTTTGTTTTAGAAAAAGTTTCCTCTAGGTACTACAAAAATAAAAAAATAGTGTCATTGTCCGAAGAAAAAATCCTGAAAATTTGCAGATTTTAAAATGTCGATATCTTGACTTCTTGGACTCTGTTTCATACGATTGTTTTTTTAATTGGGTGTTTTTTCTGAGATTAAATCATATATACAACCTGTTTATGAAAAAATTTCATATAAATGTACATAAATTGTCTAGAATGTTGCTGCCCTCTTTTTCTTATCCAAAAAAATATGAAAAAATAGAAAACAAATTGCCCACAATTCTACCAAGGAAAGTGCTCTGATACCAATTGTTAATTACTTGAGTATATATATAAATATAATCACCACAAATACAGAATACACAATATATCCAAAGATAAATATAGAAGAAACGACACTTTTATTATAGAAAAGCCTTGAGGTAGGGAAACATCGTAAAATGGATCCTATTACAGAATGGATCCTCTCTTGTTCACTTTCCTCTTCAAGGGGGAAACCTCCTAATGAACTTCATCTCCAAATACAATACCTATCTTCATATCCCATTACATTTATTGAACCCCTTTATATAGTGCTACCAACAACCTAAGATCATTCTAGAGGAGGAACCTTCTATAAGTAGAACCTTCCAATAAATCTTCTTACATTTATTATATCTAACTACCATAGTGGGACTTATTTAATAATATAGTGGATATATTCCACCTTACATTGAGTGGCCTCCACCATTATCACTGTGGGCCCTCTTCCCCTCCCACTACCTCTCTATATACCTAACACATCTTATGTCAATGTAAGCTTGGGGACTCTCTTATGCGCCTTCATCTCCTTCTGTTGGCCTCCTTCTTGTACTACTGACCTCTTCATGGGAAATGTCTACATATGCATTGTAGTAGTTGGTATGTCCATGTCTGGGAAATCTACTCCTCCTAGTTCCTCCTGCATAGGAACATTAATGTCCTTTTGTTCTCCTTCGTTTGTTACTTTTGTGCAGTCCTTCTCCTGTGCTGAGGGCTTTGGGATAGTATTATGTCGTCTTTGTTTTCTAATTGTTTCTCTCCCTCATGTTTCCTTCACGTGCTCAGTTTCCTTCCTCATATTCACTGTTGGATTGTTTGATTTTTGCTATGGTCCAACTTCTACGTGTTTCTTACCCTTTTGTACCTTCTTGGAAAATATTGGTACCTTCCATTCTACAGGCCAATATTTCATGGCCCATTTCACTTGTTCTCCTATCACACAGTACCTCATTTGTAACCAATTCTTCTTGGGATCCCTCTTGGCCTGGATCCACATTTTGTGTATTGATGTCTAAAAGTTAGCTATGTTTTTATTCTCTTCCACCACTTTTGGTGGTATCCTCCATTTATTAGCCACCTTTTCCTACATCTCGTCATAATATATAGCAAATATGTTGGAATTTACCTTCCTTATTTTTGTGTCTAAAGTGGGCCATAATGTTGTATACTTTGTTGCGCAACACTTCCCTAGTCTCAGGTAAAAGACACTATATTTGGGTTCTCCCAAACCCACCAAATTTATCATTATTATCAACCATACATAATGGAACTATGTTCCTAAGTCCTGCACATCCTTGCAGTCATCCAAAAATAAATTCATTAAATACGGATCCCAGCTGATTAGACTCCCCTTGCACACTACGTGATTGTTGCTATAACCCTTGTAGGTGTTTCTTCCTTGCGACATTTCCTTAGAATTTTACAAGCCATCAAATTTGTTGTCAATCTAGTTGTTGGTTCATTGATCCTGTTAATTATCAACCCCCTAGATCCTATGTCAATAATGTACTTCTTCTTTATCTCCTCTATTAGTACTTTCTCCTTAATCTTGTCATCCAAATATTGTTCTGGATTTTCTCCATTTGTTGGAAAACCTATTATTTTTGAAATTAAATCTACATCTATTGATAATAGTCTATTCATCCATAGAATACCCCCATTAACTAGTGCTAATATATGTTTCACACATGCATTCACATATTTGCCTCTCTCAAAGTGGGGAATTTCCAACAGGTTCATGATACTTGTGTTATAGAACCCTACAATCCCATAGAAATTGGATCTCTTAACAGTCTTGTTCCTTTTCTCTCCATGTATACTTTTGGCATAAAATCAAGGAACTTGTCCCTATCTACAATATCATGGTCTGGATATTTCAATGTATCCACACATCCTAATATGCTAGGAAGGATAGTGACTCCTTTGATCATGCACAGTAGTGTCAGTGTTATGTCTTTATGTTTGCATAATGATCTTTGCACTATCTATTTTCCCTTTTACTTCTTTATCAATGCCAATGGACCTACTTCTTGGTGCGCATCCTCATCTTTTTCTTCATCATAATTCTTCTTGTTTGTAACATCCTCCACCTGCACCTGTTCTTCTGATTGTTGTGTTGGTTTTGAGATAGGTTGTTGTTCTACTCTGGCATATCCTCTTGGTTCATATGACTATGTTCGTTGGTTGTCTTCTTTATTCATATGTTGAGTTGCACCTAACCCAAGTTGTTGTTTAGGGTTTTGTTCTACGATAGGTTTTTTTTCTTCTCCCCTCGAGTCAATGTCCATTACCTATGTAATTGGATCTTGTTCTTTTACCATCGTGGGACTGATTGTTTCAATAAATAGAGAAGGGATGGCATCCACATATACCACTCCTTCCAACTGAATATGGTTTTTTACTTATGTGACTTTTTCTTATGGATATCTCATGGAACTACATGTTTTCCTTGCAACTCGACTGGGAGCTCTATTCTTCGATGGCACCATTATGTTGAATCCTACAAAAGCTACTTTGAATATTCACTAAACTCTTCGAAATCACCTTCTCACACTAAGTTTTGGCTCCTCATTTGTCATTTTCTCAATGTCATAATGAGTCTTTCCTTGCAAGTTTCCTTCTTTCATAGTTTGTGTCATAAATGCTTTGTCATGCTCTACTTTTTCATTCATCAGTTTTCATTTTTCCGACCACTCTCTATCTCGGTGCACTGTATTTTCTTTCTTGTCACCTTTTTCTAGCACAAAGTGTCTTCAAGTTCTGTCATACCACTTACTAGCTTTTGTTGTGTGTAGTATCATCTAACTGCTTGCCTACCACTTATCCATCTACTACATATTTTTTGTATTTTTCTTGTTTCTCCAAATTTTCTTCTTGTTTTTCTCTTTTAACTCCTACTATATACACTATGTACATGTCTACTTTTTTGTGCTACATCTACTAAGGGTTACTGGGTTAGTTGACCCTATACATTTTTAGTCGACTACCATTCACCAATCCTTGAATCTATTTTCCTATTATATCCTACAACTGCACAACACCTCCATCTATGACAAACTTTATCTCATTTGGCCCTAGCCAATGCATCCTGAATTTTTGTGGGTGTTGTAAATATTTTATGTCATATATGAGAACTAGATATCCTTCCTTAAATTTTTTCTTCTTAATGTGCCTATCATGCCAAGATTTGTCCTTTTCTTTCTGTACTTCCTGATGGAAACCAACCATAATCACGTCTTCTTCTATTTCCTTGAGTCGAGACAATCTTTCTTCAGTTGTGCCTCTTTTTTTCATATTTTTAATGGATGAAATGCTTAGACTAGGTCTCAAATATTCCAAAGGGACTAATTCTTCTTTCCCATACAACAATCAGAAAGGTGTCTTCCCTCTGAGTTTCTTGCATGTAGTTCTATAAGCCCATAATACTGTTGGTATATTCAAATCCCAATAATCCATGTTTATGTTGAAAATCTTAGTTAAGGCATTCTCCAATATCTTATTAAATGATTTTGTTGTTCCATTAGACCGAGGATGGTATGGAGTTCTCTTCTAATGGTGTATTTCAAATTCTTCAGTCATTTCCTGGATGTTACTATTGATAAAATGAGTTCCCTTATCACTCATCATAATTCTAGAGAATCAAAATCTTGTGATTACTTCTTCAAACAAAAATTGCGTTGCAGTCTCTGCACTGCAATATTTTACTATTGGTGCTTCCGCCCATCTGGTTAAATATTCTATCGTTGTAATGATATACCTTGCTCTTAATCTTCTCTATGGTGAATGTATTGGTCCTATAAAGTCGACTTCCCACTTTCCAAACACTTTAAGGGTTACCCGAGTTCTAAGGGGCATCTCATCCATCTTGGATGGCTTTCCTATCCTCTGACAAACATGACAATTCTAACAATACTCCTTTTCATATTTAGAAACTATTGGCCACCATACTCCTACACACAATATCTATTGTGCAGTAGCATTTCCTACGTAGTGTCCTCCAACTATTCCTTCATGTGCTTCTTCTAAGATGATAGGATGTTCATGTTCCATAACACATCTCCTTAGAATATTATCTACTCCTAGTTTATACAAGTGTCCTAGAATAAGTTTGTAGTCTACAACTCTAACAACAAAATTATTCTTCTATGCAGTATTATATTCCTTTGGGGAAAATCTTGTACTCAACAATTCAACAATATCAACAAAGTATTCATCAACAATATTCACTAAAAAGAATTGTGCATCAGGAAAATTGTCCTCCAAGATGCTTGGTTCCTCCCCATTAGTTATCCTAGATAGATTATCTATCCCTACATAAAATATTCCAGGTTTCACAACTACTTCAAAATCAAACTCTTGAAATAACAACAACCGTCTACATATTCTTCCCCCCAACACTAGCTTGTTGACCAAATATCTAAGAGGAGAGTGATCTATGAAAATTTTAAAATGTTGTTCTAACAAATAATTTCTGAATTTATATAATGCATATACCATATCCAACCCTTCTCATTATGTTGTATTCTAATTATGTTCTGAATATGATAGTTTCTCGCTTGCAAATGCTATGAGGTGATCTATGTCACCTTCTCCTGGATTTATTAATACTGCTCCAAGTGGTATTGAAGAGGCATCCACATGAACATGAAACTCTTTCGACCAATCTGGAAAAACCAAAATGGTCCCTGTCACCATTTTCTCCTTCAAGATGTCCAAACTCTGTTGACACTCATCATTTTATTGAAACTTGATATCCTTCTTTAACAATTTCTTCATGGGAGAGCTAATCTATGCATATCTCTTTATACACTTTCTATAATAGCCTGTATGACCAAGTGTAGCTCTTAGTTTTCACACTGACTTAGGTGGTGGTGATTTAACAACGACAACAATCTTGGCAGAGTCAACCAGTAGGCCCTGTTTACACACCACATGCCCTAGAAAAATTCCAAAAGGTGCGTTGAATATGAATTTCTTAATGTTCAATGAAAAATGACATTTTCTACACCTTTATAGCATCAATATTAAAACTTAAACATGATCTTTCAATAATATAAACACTATCCAATCATCCAGATAAACTTCCAAAATTTTATTTATACAATTTTTGAATGCAACTACCACTACTCTTGAAAATATAGTTCGAGAATTATTCAATCGAAAGGGAATTACTATGTACTGAAATGAACCCCATTCTATGGAAAATGTAGTCTTATGATGATTCTATGTTTCTATTATGATTTGATGATATCCTTAAAATCCATCAGTAAATGAGTATGCTTCTTGACCTCCTACATTCTCCAATACCTCATCTGTAAATGGAGTAGGGAAGGGACAATGTAGACAAGAATCCTTCAACTTCCTCAAGTCTACACAGATCCTTATTCCCCCTTGATTCTTCTCCTGAACAACTATAGGGATAATCCACTCATATTCTTCAACAAGTTCTATTATACCAACCTCTATGTTAAGACATAATATTGGCTCATTACCCCTTAATTGGGGCATATTATATTAGTAATGCTATTTTATTTATGTCATCTTTAGGCCATTAGTTGTAATTATACCTCCTAGTCTCCTATATATACCA
>JZKD02S1716219.1:199890-239519 GCA_000966675.3 Picea glauca | reverse complement strand
GTGGGGTAAAAGGAGGTTGCCCCCTCAAAGAGGCTTATTATCTAAAATTATCTCTTTTTCAAGGCGTTGAGTACTTTTTCTGAGGTTTTTCTATGCTATATTGGTATTTGGTTCTTAACATTCTAACATTTTATCAAACTTTCTGTTTATTTATTGGATTCAACCTATATGGTCTATGTCTTATTAGTTTTCTATTTGTCCTTAAGGGAATATTCATTTCTCCAACTTCTCTTTCTACCCCTTTCATATTTGAAAATGTTGTTGTAAATAGATCACTATACTCGTGCAATATTTCGGTTATTCTTTCCACTGTTCGATTATCCCAATAGTCACCAATACTTGCAATCTTTGGTTTCTCTTTTGTTCCAATACTGGATTTATTTATCCTCAGTGGTGCAGAAAAATCCTTTGACTGTAATTGTGGAACTTATACTTCTCTTTCCCCTTCAACTTCTATTATCTTAATATCGTGTGGGTTTTCTTCTATTGGATCATCTTCTGTAACATGGTAATAATGTAACAATTGTCTGACTATCTGTCGATTCTGGTTCTGATAAGTTGTCACAATTTCAACTTTGGTTTCTTCAAAGATTTTCTCCTTTATCAACTTTAGTGTTGTATCTATCATTGGATTTTCATGTTCAAATGAAAATGTGATCACAAAGTTCCGCTGCAAACCTTCCCAATTTATAGTTCCTCTGCGTAGTTCCAATTATGTATACCGATTTCTTGGTATGCTTTCCAATGTATGAATGAAGTGAAGTGTCCATTCCTCTAGTGGTACCAGTCTCCACTGGGTTATGTATCTATCTATATGTTCTCTGGGTTGTCCTATTCCATCATATTTCTCCACATATTTATTCTCTTTCTCTGTGTAAAATATGATGCGTAGTAATCTTTTGAATTGATACCAATCGTTGATCTTCTCCTTATAAATACCCCACCAATAGGAAGGTGTTTATTTAAATGCAATATATAAAACTAATAACCTTTGATTTTCCAATACTTCTAACTCAAACTTTCTTAAAAATTCTTCTAAATCATTTTTACCATAAAAGGTTTGAGTTTCTCTTACCTTTGTGCCAACCCATCTTAGTGCGCACATCATTCTCGCACATCCTCTGGTAGATATATCATGTAAGCACTACTTCCAAATCTCCATTCATGTTTCAGAATCTGAAGCATAAGAACTAATTCTTCTCCAACTAAGCATCCCATCTGTTGTTGGGTTAATGTAATGATACCTCATGCATGGTAGTTCTATACAACTGGTTTATCTCTTCTGTAATGAAGTTTTTTGTCGTAGGTTCAACATTTATTCCACCTTATGAGGGATCTAATGGTGTTATGACTCTATATTCTCCTTATTCAAAAATCATCTTCCTGGTCTTCAAGTTGATAATATACTAATTGTCAAATGTCCAATCCAGTCCCAATAATGTTGGATAAGGTGTTGTATTATCCACTATATCAATTACCTCAAAATATGCCATAGTGCTCACACCATCTAAATCCACTAGTCTTCCTTTCAATCTACCAATTGGTACCACTATGTATTGATTTTTCAGTTTCAGCTAAATAGGTGAATATCCCAATGTATGTTGCCCCATTTATTCCCATGTTTTCTTAGGCGGAACATTTACCTCAGATCACAAATCTAATATTCTATCACCCATATTAAAGTCTCTAATATTTTCATTCAATATGAACTCCCTACTTGTTCTTCTCTTATTATGGACATGATTTACTATCTTTATCCCTTCTTCAAAATTGCACTTTTCTAACAGAACTTGTAATACTTGTAGAGATGATTTATCATTCAATAACTTAACACAAGTGTTGTCACCCTAATTTGCACTAGACATGAATATCTGGAATCAGGCCATCTCACTTGCCATTTTTGCCAAGCCACCCTTGAACATCTCTTCTAAAAACCATCCTTTTGAATATGTACACACCCTGCACCACTGCTCCCCACGTATATACGCTAGCTGACCCATTACAGCCTGTGTATACTGACAAAAGAATAAAAAATAGAAAGTTGTAGACGGAATATAGATTTCTGGGTAATTGCCTAAACTGTTTGACCACCCATAGCCAATCACTCAACTGGATAACTACCCTCTTTTAGACTATAAAATAAGAGGTAGGGGTCCCATTTCAAGAGAGAAAATAAGAGCAAAGAAACTCTCCCCTTTTTTGTATTCCCCTTGCCCCAATCTTTTGCAACTATTTTGTGAGAACTGAAGAAGAGAAGCAGTTGGTACACAGTTGAAGAGGAGCCCAGGATCATATTCGAGGATCAGTAGTCAATCTCACCATTGAAAGTGACTTTTGTGAGGTTAATAAAAAGAATTACTTTTCCCGTCCCGCCATACGAGGTGTTCAATGTTCAATTTTGATTTATATTTTATTAGAACATCTAACCCACTAATTTATATATAAGATGCATTTTCATAGTTCTTTGTTTGTTTGTTTGTGAATGAAGGTTGGATTTGGGAGGAGACTTGTAGTTGAGGAGAAACTGAACACAAAAGGATTGACATCAAATGTGGAGTTCAAGGTAGAGTTATCGGATCCTTTTATCCTTGTGTTTTATTCATGAATGTGGGTTCTATGCCAGGATAATAGTAAAAAGTAGGAGACTTTAGATGGTTATTTCTGCATGCATTACAGAACCCTTAGTGCTAGTCTGTAGGGGGTTTTCCCACACACATCAGAATTGGTGACGATACTGGGGAATATCTCTAGGATTTTTCGAGGATACTTTTTGGGTTTTTTAAATTGGTTTGATTACCTTTTTCTGAGTTTCAACAAGAGTCTAAGTTTGTAGGGATTCTGGTCTTCCATACCAGTACTCCCTACTTTGATTTCTTGAATGCTGCTTTCTTTTTTGAGAAGTTACAGAGGTATACGCAGCCTGTAGAAGGCCTGCACACATATATATGCGCTCTACCCTTCTACAT
Organism: Picea glauca; assembly: GCA_000966675.3. Taxonomy (NCBI): domain Eukaryota; kingdom Viridiplantae; phylum Streptophyta; class Pinopsida; order Pinales; family Pinaceae; genus Picea; species Picea glauca. Next base: position 236,553 of record JZKD02S1716219.1, on the reverse strand, counting down.
CCCGCGTACATACGCTGGCTACTGAAGTTTCAGTAGCATGTCTGAGTTCAGATTTTTTTTTTTTTTAAAGGAGAGGCAGTCATCCTTTTCCCTGTTAGAATTTATCCTTCTCAGGTGTTTTCTTAATCTAGTCCTGGTCTCTGTTGTTGCAGTCTGTAACCTAGGTATAACCTCAGATTATCTTTTCTTTATCAAAATTCTCCTTACATTATCTTTATCAAAGTAAGTTTTTGTGTCTTTAAGGGATTCTGGTTTTCAATACCAGTACTCCCTGCCTGATTTGTTGGATTGTTAGTTTTCATTACTTATAAGTTACAGAGGTGTACACGTCCTGTAGTGATCCTGCAAGAGTACATACGCTCCCTACCTTTGGACAGCCCGTGTACATATGTTGACTGTTGAAGTGTCAGTAGCGTGCTTGTGTTGAGAATTTTTTTTTTTTTAATAAGGGACAGTCATCCTCTTCCCTATCAGAAGTTGTACTTCCCAGGGGTTTTCTTGATATATTCTTGGTCTCTATTACAACAATTTGTAGCTTAGGTTTGACTTCAGTTTATCTTTTCTTTTTTCAAAGATTTCTTGTGTTTTCTTTATAGGGTTTGAGACAAGTCTGCGAGTCTTTTCCAATCAACATTTTTGGGTTTGGTCAGTGACTCCCTGCGATCCGTAGGTGGGATAGAAGTCATTTATTGGTTTTTTCTTGTCTTTATTTTTCCCCTTTTGCTTCAAAAAAGAATAAAAGAATACATTTTAAAATTTCTTATTTTGGAAGCATAATAAAAAAAAGTATAGATTTCAGTTTCTTTGTTTGAATAATTAGTTGGTTGTTTCCATTAATAATCAAGAAAAAGAATGCTTTCATAAGTTCTTGGCTAATTCACCAAGGACAATAAGTAGCTTGTAGTCAAGTGAAAGCTTGTTTTGATTTTTCTGTTAAAATATCTTAGAAAAAAAAAAAGTAGTTTGAAAAGTTGGTTAAAGAGTTTAAATGTGCAAATCTGAATTTGTCAAGAAGAAGTAATTTTGTTTACAACTTTCTGTTTGTTTTCTTCTTCGTCTCCCAAATACATCACTAGCTTCATTTTTGTTTCCTTTGACTTAAGACAAGCCACAAAAATTAATGATTAATTAAAATAAACTAGACTTTATGTTTGTAGGGTCCATCGACTAGTCTAGGCTAGAGCTTTGATTTAGGATTGGAGAGGAAACTCTTCGAGGATACAAAAACAAACATAAGAGTTTGTGCTAGGGAGTGATAAAAATTCCAGTATCGTGAAACTTATCCGGGACCCCCCTCTAACACAGGGGCTAAACAGGAGTTCGTGTGTGGAATGGTATCAGAGATAACACCTCCAAACCCAGACCAAGCATAGTGGGGAACGCATATAGAGGGCTTATCTTGGGATTCCGTTGATCGCATTTTCCATGGAGCTTCATGGGGCTCGAATTTGTTCGAGGTCCTCAGTCGTCTTCTAGAACACTTTATTTCGATACCCTTGATAGGTTTCAGGATTGATACCCTACTCATTTCGGTCCACCCGACAGTCGATTGTACCCGCCTGGTGACTGTTTACGCGTTGGCAACCTAGTTGCCTTTATTTTAGAGACTTACATAGGTGATTGTGGGGGTATACTGCGGTATATAGGATAGACATCGGGCCACTCTTTTTAGAGTATACCCATAGGTTTCTTCCGTATTCGAGTTTCACTTGCACCGGTAAGTTTCTCTAGTGTTGGTTGGTGTAACGATTCTTCCAACTAGCTAGTGATATGCTTGTCTTATCTCATAGGGACGTTTTCTAGTGTGTGTTAGTTCTTGAACATTAATAGAAATTCCTAGTGTGTCATTGATATTCTCACATAGTGGGGGATCAGGAGCTCCACCGGTCACGAAGTCTTCTTAGCCTACCACCGGTTAATCTAGAGCCACCCCCGCCACCGCTAAGGCGAAGACTAGAGCAGCAAGGGTCTTTTGAGGTGACTGAGTCATAGGAAACTATGCTTGACCCATATCCGAGAGAAGAAAATTTGATTCTAGAGGAACCAACCATTTCATACCTTGGAGCGGAAGCTATTAGTTCGTACGAACCTCTGATCATTGATCTATCAGCACCCATCGTTGTACAGGTTAATCCTTATGAGTGCCAGATAGTGTCACAAGAAACAATGGAAAAAAATGTTGTGATTTCTTCAGGGAATTCTTTGTTTCCCTCTACGGATTTCACTACAGGGGGTGTTCCACCTCCTAACCAACCATCCTCGGTCCAGACCACCATGGTCTCGACCACCTCTACCTAGGGCAATGGTCTGATTCTGTCTATCACAACGATCACTTCTACTTTCACCCAGAGTGCGACAGGCCCTCCGTTCTCATACGGGATGCCTGGCTTCAATACAAACTTTGTCCTTTCCTACTCCACTCTACAGACTTTAGGTTTGGGGGTAGGAAGATTTAATGCTCCTCTGCAAGGATCCATGGGGGGGAACTTTCGCTTCCTATATTGCTTTCCCTTATGGAGGGGGTCATATACCTCCTTCATCCCCTTCACTCGGTGGTGCTCACCAACATTCCATCTGGTCGAACATAAAATTTAGCTCATTTGGAGTAGGTAGTCAAGGACTTCCTTCTTATAGCATCCTGGTAGGTTCAACGTCGTTCTATTTGTTCAATGCATTGGGTAACAACTCTTTCTCATCAGTTGTCGTCTCAGCCAGGGGCAACCCCAGTTATGGACAACAAAATCCTATGGAGGGTACTATTCCTGCACAGGGTGGCAAACTTAGGAATTCCTTCCTCACAAGGACCTTGGAATCAATGGCAGGGATTAGTTCCTTTTTTAGGGACGTCGACCGGGGAAAACCCCTTCCATAGCCAATGGAACCCCGATCAAGGATCAGGACCTATGCTCATCATATTAGCAAGGGGAAACCCTTCCATAAATCCTTGGAATGCAACACAAGCCCAACCTTCTACGTCCTATTACGGGAGTCAACTGATGATGTCTCAACAAGCATAGAATCCGTAAGCTAGTCATGGCCATGGTTTTTACCAGAACCCTGGCCAGCAACCTAACTTTTCCTGGAAACCTGATGCCAGTCAAACTCGAGGCCCCTTTTTCCATGGTTATAATCAACAACCCAAACTATCGTTTTTGGCAACTTTGCATCTTCCAGACTTGACAAGGTTATTGAATGACCCTATCTGTCATGATCCACGTTGGCCTTCTATGTCAACCAAGTTTCCTTCAGACATTCCAAAGTTCGAATTTAATCCTAATGAATATCTAGAAGATCATGTGACTACCTTTCATCTTTGGTGCTCGTCCAATTCATTGAAAGACGACTCCTTCCAGTTGTGTTTATTTCAATGCACTCTCATAGGGAGTTGTGTGCATTGAGCTCGACCGCTCAAGATACTCTTCCTTTGGCGAATTGGCAATGGATTTCTTAAACCATTTCCAATTACCTGTGAGATACAACATCGGCACCAAATTACTAGCCAACTTTGAGCAAACAAAGGTGGACCATATCTCCCATCACATCCGAGAATGGAGATGCCAGAAGAGTTTGATAAAAGTGTCAGTCCCACCAGCATTCCTGCTTGAGTGGTTCCTTAAGTCTTTGGTACCTTAGTTATCCAAAGACATCGCAACGTCAGGAGTGTTTTTCGAAGAAGATGCAATAATGAGAGCTCAACAACTAGAGATGATTTAGTCTCAGTCTGGTTTACTTTACAAAAAATTTCCAGATGCACCATGGTCAATACTTGAAAAGACCAAACAGAGAGATGGACCACATGATGATCATATTGTTGGTTCAGCACAAATGAAGCTTGTTGATCAGCTCTCAAAAAAATTGCATCAATTGTCGACACAGCAGAAAGCGGCCAGCCAGACCACTGGTCCGGTTGCCCCCCCTACCCAAATGTCGGATGTACACAATGTGAAATCGACAAATGCAAAGTCCACCCAGCAACCTGACAGAAAGAAGAAACATCAAAAGAAGGGTAAGGGGGATAAGAAACCTACCAAAAATCATGGTGGGGGAGACACAGAAAAGAAGAATTAGAAGTATCTATGTAACTTGTGCATAGAAAACCACCCGACTCACCAGTGCCCTCGACTTGTGGAGGCCCAAAATTTATTGGCACAATAACAGCCTGCGTTGTTAACGAACCCATTTCAACATGGGAAAAATTTAACTCAAGCCTCGCTGAGCACAAATGGGGGAAGTCAAGGACCCCCTCCGTCTTCGAGTAATCCTTTGTCTGTGAATGTGTATATGATGAAAGGTGATGCCTATGAAAGGTGATTATGGAATGCCAAACACCCCTAAGAAGAGTAAAGAAGCTTAAAACCCACCTCTTCCTCTCCAGATCGAGAAGACATTGGGTGAAACAATGGCGCGCATCATAAAAGGTGCGTTCAAGAAATATTTTCACAATCCAAATGCAAGGGCCACTCAGAACTACTCTATGGTGGAGGATTTGTCTCAAACCCCTTGTGTGATGTCTTCTTTCGAGGTCCTCCAAAGCTACCCTTCCTAGAGAAAGGATTTGTTAATTGCCTTAGAATCTGTTGAGCCTTGTAATCCTGGTACAATCATGCTTGATATGACTAACTTAAAACCTCGTCTCCCTTACCACGTGGCATTTCAAATAGTAGTGGATTACACCACGAAAACTTTTACCAGGAAAATTTTTTGCACGGTGGTTGATGAGGGTGCCTCGACATGTGTGATGTCGTTGGCGTGTTGGAAGGCCATAGGCCAACCCCTTTTGTCTTTGTCACCGAATTTTCTTACCTCTTTCGACGGTCGTTCGCTCTGACCACATGGCATCATCCCTTCTTTCCTCATGCAGTTAGGAGGGAAGAACATGTGCATCGAGGTTGAAGTGGTCGATGCATCTCTCGACTACAATCTCTTGTTAGGAAGGAGTTGGACCTATTCTCTCCAAGAAGTGGTCGCTACGGTTTTTTGTGTCTTGTTGTTTCCACACGAGGGTTGGATCCTGACCATTGATCAGTTGTCTTTCTCTCATCCTGACCCTTCATCGGGGGCATCCATGGTCCCGATGATTGATAACCCTAAACCTGACATTGTCAATATATGGGTTGGTTTGTGCCCACCTTTGATGGGTACTTTCGATTACCCACCTCCTTCCGGCGATGTTAATTTTGTATCTGACCAGCATAAGGTTGAGATTTTTCAAGTCTCTTCATTTCATATGACTTACTTCAATGATACGTGGACTCTTCCTTCCCCCTTGTCCACGATGGAATAAACAGGGAACCAGGGTATGTCCATGTCCTTGTCTGTGACAAAAGTTGCATACTCAATAGTCCAGTGATCTTCTATCGATCCCGATCTGACTCCCACATAGGAGTTAGATCCGACTCTCAAGCCTACTTAGGTTCAAGGTTCCCTTGCCAATACTGATTCTTTAGACTTATTCTTTCCCTCAGACGAAGTGATTATTGAAGAAATGACTAGTCCGGACAGACCTTGGGATGATCTCCATCATAGATCTTATTTCCTCCTAGAGTTAAGAAGAATTGAAGCAGGAGAATTCACTTTGACTATGACTGGAGAGAGGTATTTTCCTATCAATCCCTTGGCTACACACGCTTTTTACGCTGAGGGTAATATGGAAACCATCACTGAAATGATATCTATTAATATCTCCAGAACCCCTCGAGGAAATTCAAATCTACAACGATTTATTTAAATAATTGCATGACGTTTTTGCCTGGTCTTACGAGGAAATGCCAGGCATTGATCCCAGAATATTCGAATATGAAATCATGACTTATCCTGATGTTAATCCGGTCCGGCAGAAGCTTCGTCCAGTCAATCCTAAGAAAGAAGCAGTTATTAAGGCTGAAGTACAGAAACTTCTCAAAGCAGGTTTTATCTACCTCATCCATTTGACTCAATGGGTGTCAAATCCCATTCCAGCCGACAAAAAATAGGGTACGATTCATGTATGTACAGACTTCCACGATTTAAACAAGGCCTTCCCAAAGGATAACTTCCCCACACCATTTATTGACCACATAATCGATGAATGCGTAGGTTGCGAGGCCTTTTATTTCATGGATGGTTTTTCAGGATACAATCAGAGATAGATCAAACTCGAAGACCAACAAAAAACCTCTTTCATTTGTCCGTGGGGTACATTCGCTTATTAGAAGATGCCTTTTGGTCTAAAAAATGTTGGAGCTACCTTTTGGTAGGCCATGTATTTTGCTTTCCACGATCTCAAACATGTAGTCCAGGACTACCTTGATGATTTAGCATCACAATCTCGTAAGAGATTTTATGATCCCACACACCTCCGACTTATCTTTGAGTGATGTCACTACTATTGGATTCACTTGAATCCAAACAAATGCAGTTTTTGCGTGATGTTGGGTCATCTGCTAGGTTTCATAGTTACAAAAACAAGGATCATGGTCGATCCTCTCAAAGTTGAGGCAATAGTTCAGTTGCCTCCACTGCACACAATCCTTTAGCTTCAAAGTTTATAGGGAAAAGAGAACTTTTTACGACGTTTCATCACAAACTATGCTGAGATCACAAAGGGATTTATGTGTTTACTGAAGAAGGAAATTCCTTTTCATTGGAACAAAGCCGCTCAACGCTCTTTTGAAGCACTGAAAAGCACCCTCACAACTTCCCCTCTGCTTCGGCCACCCAATTATAATAAGGATTTCCTATTGTACTTGGTTGTGGAAGAGTCGACCATCGGTATGGTCTAGGTTCATGAGCATCATTTTCTCTCAGAATATGTGATTTATTACCTGATCCGATGCCTGGTTGGACCAGAACTCAATTAATCCCACGTTGAAAAACTTGTGTTGGAAGTAGTTCATGTTGTCCAACGGTTCTGTCATTATATTTTGTTTCGCAAGACCACCGTCATTGCCATTGTGAATTCATTTCAATACGTGTTGACACAATGAGTAATTGGCGGAAAGATCAGTAGATGGATAGTTTTCCTCCAGGAATTTGACTTAGATTTTTTTTTGGCAAAATCCAAAAAGTCGTTGGTATTTGCGGAACTCATCTCAGAACTTCCGGTCGAGTCAAGTGATGGTATTCTCGAAGAGTCTCCTATTAAAGGAGACATGTTTTTTATCATGTCTTTGGACCCCTAGTTTGGATATGTACTTGTCTATCTCCAGAATTTGAAGTGCCCCGCCTTTTCTTCTCGTGATGAGCGTCGTCGTATACACCATCAAGCCAAGAACTATCTCATACTTGAGGACACTTTATATCGTCGACGTGTAGATTGCATCCTTCACTGATGTCTCATGCATGAAGAAGCAAAAATCGTGCTTAACGATTGCCACACTAGATCATGTGGCGGCAATCTGTCTAGGTTGGCAACAACCCAAAAGATTCTACGAGTCGGTTACTTCTAGCCAACATTAATCAAAGATTGTGTTGAATCGGTCAAGAAGTGCCACCCATGTCAGATCTTCTCTCAGAAGATGAGGGCACACCCCGCTCCCATGTTTCCCATCATTATCGTTGGTCCCTTCACCAAGTGGGGGATTGATTACACTATATGCAACCCCCCTTCAGCAAGGGGGCACCGTTATATCATCATAGTAGCAGACTACTTCTCCAAGTGGGTTGAAGCTATGCCAACGTTCAAAGATGACGAAGAGACTGCAACTCTCTTTTTGTTTAACCAGATAATAGCAAGGTTCGGCATCCCGAGAGAGATTGTCACTGACCATGGCAGTCACTTTCATAACAAAATTATGTCTGAGTTAACATCAAAGCTTGGGTTGAGGCAAGAACATTCATCACCCTACTACCCATAAGAGAATGGTCAGGTGGAAGCTGTAAATAAATCTCTTAGGACCATTCTACAATGAACGATCAATTCGGCCAATTAAAATTGGAATTTGATGTTATACTTGGAATTATGGGCCTACCAAACGTCTGTTAAGACTGCAACCAATTTCTCACATTTTCAACTCATTTACGGGTTGGAAGCAGTCTTGCCCATAGAGTGCCAGATCTCATCTCTAAAGTTGGTAGTACAATTATTTCCAGACACTTCACCTCTTGAAGAGAATTAGTATACCTCGAGCAGCTCAATGATCAGTGTCGTGATGCGGCTTTGGCTAACAAGGCTCACAAAAAAAAATTCAAGTGTCATTATGATCAGTTCATTCATCCTCAGATTTTCTTTGAAGGCGACCTTGTCCTGGCCTATGACCAATATAAGGACCTCCTGGGGGTAAGCAAGTTCAATCCCATGTGGTTTGAACCTTTCATCTTGAAAGAGGTTCTAAAGAAGGGAACTTATCTTCTGGTGGACTTTGAGGGAAATGCTTTGGAAGAGCCTAGAAATGGGTTCTACCTCAAGAAGTATTACTTGTAGGTGGGTCGCCTCGGGTGACTTTTTGTACATATGTATAGTTCTCATACATTTGCTTTTTTAGTTTTTGTCTTTTTAGTTTTATGGACGTGTCATTTTTTATGTCATCTTTTTCACTGTGGCAGATGTCAAGTGAATCAGAGGTGTTCGTTGGGTTTGCAGACAGCGCTAGCCGACACACTCAGAGGCTTGCTTCCACAAATTGGGTAATTTTCACACCTCAAGGCCATTTTCTATCTTCAGGAGGTATCTGTTTAGGTGACGCCACAAACAATGTTGTCGAATACAGTGAAATTTTAGAGTTGCTTCGTGATGCTTTGTCGCATGGTATCTCTCACCTCTGGGTCTACTTAGATGCTCAACTAGTTGTGTCTCAGTTAAATGGGGTTTGTCACATTTACGATCCTGATCTACACCAACGGTTCCTTAGGGTACATCTCTTAGAACGAAGCTTTGATTACATTACGTATATCCATGTTCCTAGGATATTGAATCAAATCACAGATACTCTATCTAATCATGTATTCGATTGGCATATTGCACACATGTAAGAAAAAGCACACACACGCACATGTAAATACATTTGTAAATTATATGTAGTCCATAATATGTAAAAATATGTAAAAATAGGTCCAGTAAGAGTCACGGGGCTCATTCCCTCAAAAATATACAAAAGGTTCCCTCGACACGTAAGAAGTCTAGCCTAGCTAAGGGCGGGGCCTGTTGGCCCTGCCATAGTGAACAACGGCGTTGGTCAAACACCAAAAGAGTTGGACCTAGGTCTGTGGTACCCCAACAATGTGAGTTTGCATCGATGATGGAAGATCCTCTATCTCCACCATAGGAACTATACGAGTAAGCGCGGTGAGGTTCTGCTCCACCCATCTCAAAACTCTCTCAGCCTCTCCGGCTGGAGGTCCCCCTGCTACTGTTGGTCCGCCGACTATGGTTAGTCCTGCCTCTGGTCGAGGATGTCACTTGGTCCTCGTGATGTCTGCTGGATGGAATGGCCCCACATCTGCACATAACATATACTTAAGTGTCAAATAAACTGGTATACACAAAAAAAAAATGATATATAAAAAATTAAATAAAAATTAAATAACTTAAAAAAAATAAAAAAACTTACCCATCTCTCCTCACTCCTCTCCAGAAGGTACAGGCATGTCAGGATCTCTAGAAAAGTTGATCCTGACATATGGGTAGTCCTCTATGGTCGGAATCTGTCATGCCCACCAGGCAAAAAACTTGTCATCGAAGGCCTCGATAGTCCTTCCTTCCCCCTATCGCGGCAACAACATCGTCCACCTGCATAGCACTGGGAGAGAGGCCTCATGCCCTCGTATCGTCTCTCTAGGACTGAGAATGGGTACCCTCTCAAAGAAAAAGGAACACAAAACTATCGCAAACCCAAATTTTCTCTATCTCTGCATATGACACTTTGTTAACTACCTCTTCATGCAATCTAGTAAGGTGGTGCTCCAGTCGAAAATTTGTGCATTTAAGCATTGAAACGCACAATTCATGTGCACCTGGGAAGCTTGATGTAAAGATGCGGCTCCAGTGATCCACCCAATGAGAAAAACTATCACTTTCGATGATAGGTTTGAAATCCTTTTTATCGGCACCTAAGTGCCCACTTTGTCTGTGTCGGCTTCGCAATGGAGTCCAATCAACTCCGCTATGTTGTGAGGCCTAGAGGGAAAAGTGTGAAAGTTGAATGGTTCCCCTCTCCTTGAGAGGCCAGCCAGAAAATAGATATCTTCATTCGTTGGAGTCAACGACTGTCCCTCAAGAATGAATGTCTCTGCGTCAGGACACTAGTAATCTACCAAGGCATTCAACAGCCAGGGTTGTTCCCGCATGAATGGAAATTGGAGTAATTTCAACAAACCACATTGAGCCAATGCAGTCGTCGCATCAGGGTCCTCTGCGACCAAAAAATCAATGTCCTCATGCTCTCTCTCTCTCCAATGAACATACATCCTGCAATTGACAAGTTCATGGGGGATTAACTCTTGCATCTTTTAAATTTTTCCACATGTCGGAGGGTATTCGTGGGAATACGCTGGTTGTCATAGGATAGCCCACATATACGTAGGGACAACATTTTTAAAGGCCAACAGCCCTCCAAAAAACAAAACGAAATGCACAAAGGAAGAATTGAAATGCAGGAGGGGCTAGTATGTACTTACTTGGTCCAAGAGGAAATTTGTTTCGTCCACTGAAGCTTCCAAAATCAACTCTTTTGACAAAGGGGTGTTTTTGGCTTCTTCGTCAATATCTCAATTAACAATGGTGATAATGAGCTGCTAGCTTCTATTTATAGACTTTTTGGCCCCTTTTTGTCATTTTTTGGACCCCTTTGTCGTTTTTTCTAGCCTGAAAATCGTTTAGTATGGTTCAAGAGTTTCTTATGGAATGTTACGATAGGGTTACTTTGGGTATTGGGAAACTTTTTGGATATTTGGGTCATTTTAAATGTCCTTTGGTAAAAAGTCATTTTTCCAACGTGTTGCATCTAAGTTACGATTCCACCTCCACTTTCTATACCTCGTTGTCTTTGTTTCTTTGCCATATGATCAACCCCACCAAGTTGCGACAAAGAACCATCATTGTTGCTTTATAAGTGTCATAATTTAGTGGTAGAGCCTCCCCCTTCATGGATTCCCTAGGTAGATCCTGGTTGCATTTTTTGGCATCCATGTCGTCATTAATGATTATAGGCTCGGGAATCCTTGTTAGTCTTATCCAAATTACGAGTTTGAGCCTCATCTGCTTGATTCATCATCACTCTTGACCTCACCCTCATGACTCCCAAATAGTGAAGGGCCTTATTTTAAGCCCTTTTCAAACCCTCTAAACATGAAAATATTGTCGAGCGATCTTGTTTCCCTTCACACTCTCTAAACTGAAATTTGAAGGCATGTCTATCAGGTGGTAGTGTACCCCTTTTTCGATCCAGATGATCAACTGTACGAACAAAGGTATACTCTAGGAGCCTCGGTTCTCTAGAAGAGTATTCTCAGGTATAATTTTAACCCTTTTTCAAGCCTAAGGGAATAAATTTAGGAAAAAGGAACCCCCATGGAGTCCATAGTTAAGCTCTTTTCAGACTCCCTAAAAGTGAAAAGATTGTCGAGTGACCTTGTTCCTTCACACTCTTTAAATTGGTCCAGAAGAACATCCTGTATGGAGTCCATAGTTAAGCCCTTTTCAGACTCATTAAAAATGAAAAGATTGCCAAGTTATATTGTCTTTGTCACACTCGTTAAAAAGGTTTTTAATATACGTATTTTCAGTGCTAGTTTACCCCTTTTTTGAATTGACTAGACTACCTTCGAAAAAGGTACCCTAGTGGAGTCTCCTTTTACGTTTTTTCAGACTCTCTAAAAATGAAAAATTGTCGATATTGCCTTCTTCGGGCTCGTTAAAATTACATCGAAGGACGTTATCATTGTTTCTTGTTAATCGCATTATCATTCCTGCATCTTTGGCCTAATGTCAGATCGATGTTGCCCTCAACTGAACCATCTGAAGCATGCCTTATACGCAACCCTTGTAGCACTTTGTCTCTACATCTTGACACCTTGACCCATGCAGGGATTTTCCTGAGTTTCCTTTTCCTGCATATGTCTCCTTTCTCTGGGCATTAGTGTGTTCCTTGTGCTTGGAATTAGTATGTTTTGCAACACTTGTTCCCCCTTTGTAACATAGAATTCTTTTATTCTTTTTCAAGCTTCCTAGACATTATTGAAAAAGACAAAAAAAATCAAATACACCCCAAAAAGACAAAGGGAAAAGTGTTTTCTTTTTGGCATCACATGAGTCACCCTTGGAAAAAGCACATTCTTTTGTTTGTTCGTCAAGCTCTAGGATTTAATATGACCTTAGGAAAATGTTCTTTCTACATAGAGTTGTGTCCTCATCCGTTTGGTTATTCTTCCAAACATATGGAGCATTTGCGTTGCCTCCTACATCGTGAATGTATGTCACTACCATGCTTATTGAGTCTCATCATTTTTCATGCGATTGTCCAATGGAAGTTTTTACCATGCGTGAGTCAACCCGTCTTCAGTTTGTCTCTTGACCTCATGCCTGGCCATCCAAAAAATCTCAATCAAGTCTTTGTTTGAAATCAATGAAGCCATTAACTTGAACATCAAGATCATCCAATATGTTCTCGATGAGCCATCGAAGACCTCTGGGTAGTGAAGTCGTACACTCATATTACACTCCTACCTGAGTTATGAATATTTTGAAGTTATTGCTCGAGATTTGAAGGCCTCATCTATAGCCATCAAGCATCATTAGCTTCTTGAAGATGGATACTATACATGTATATATTTTTTATTTCAAGATGTAGATCTGCTATGTATTGCTCATGGATACACTTTATATAGTTATATGACATGGATCTACAGTGTATTTGATTGGAAAGCATGATTTTATTTCATTCCAAGCATGGGTATGCTCGCCTCAGTGAGACAATTGTTATTTTGTAGATGGAACCTCCCGAACTCTGGTCCCTGGGCTCACTCGCTTCGTACATTGGTGAATATTGGTAATGTATTTCGGCCATCAGATGTTTTTCTGACCTCACACATTAGGGGGAATCTATTGTAACCCTAATTTTCACTAGACATGCATACTTGGCATCAGACCATCTCACTTTCCATTTTTTCCAAGCCACCCTTGAACAACTCTTCTAAAAACCATCCTTTTGAAGATGTGCATGCCCTGCACCATTGCTTCCCACATATGTATGCTAGCTAACCCATTACAGCCTGCGTATACTAACAAAAACATAAAAAATAGAAATTTGCAGATAGAATATAGATTTCTGGGTAATTGCCTAAACTGTTTGACCACCCATAGTCGGTCACAAAACCAGATAACTACCCTCTTTTAGCCTATAAAAGAAGAGGTAGGGGTCCCATTTCAAGAGAGAAAATAAGAGAAAATAAACTCTGCCCCTTTTTGTATTCCCCTTGCCCCAATATTTTGCAACCATTTTATGAGAACTGAAGAAGAGAAGCATATGTGGAAGTAGTTGGTGCACAGTTGAAGAGGATCCCAGGATCAGATTTGAGGAGAAGTAGCCGATCTCACCATTGTAAGTGACTTTTGTGAGGTTAATAAAAATAATTACTTTTCTTGTCCCACCATACGAGGTGTTCAATATTCAGTTTTGATTTATATTTTATTAGAACATCTAACCCACTAATTTATATATAATATGCATGTTCGTAGTTCTTTGTTTGTCTGTTTGTGAATGAAGGTTGGCTTTGGGAGGAGACTTGCAGTCGAGGAGCAACCGAATGCAAAAGGATTGACACCAAACATGGAGTTCAAGGTAGAGTTACCGGATCCTTTTATCCTTATGTTTTATGCATGAATGTGGGGTCTATGCCAAGATAATAGTAAAAAGTAGGAGACTTTAGACAGTTATTTCTACATGCATTATAGAACCCTTAGTGCTAGTTCATAGGGGGTTTTCCCACCCACATCAACAAGTTACCATAAAGTTTCTTAGATTACTGACATTTTCTAAAGACTGATATCTGTTGGTATGATCAAATTTAGGAGGCATATCATATATTGGCACATCATCTCCTCACTTTGTACCTGAAGAAGAAGAAATATTCTTTTGCAAAATCTCTTGTCTGGCTTGCTTGAATGTCTCCTTTTCCTTCCACGAATCAAATTTTTGTTGAGGTGTTGTATTATTTATGACCCACTGATACCAATTTAATCTTTATTCATTGCATCTTCTCATGTTTTGGTTCCTCCTCTAGTAACTATATTGATCGTCTTCCCATCATCTTTGGTTTCTATGGAAATCCATTGAACATTCTGATTTTTTATTCCCTTTTTCTTGTATCTTTGTCAGAAGTGTTGAACAATTTTATATATTGTGATTTGTTACACAACAACACATGCATGTCATTGGTAGCAATGGACAATCCCTTTCATAATGTCGAGGTTGCTGACAATTGTGACATGTCACTAGTCCTGTACTTCTTCCAAATCCTCCTCTTCCTCATCCTCCTTTGATCCTCTTCTGTTACGTTGATTATTTGCACGCGATGTATTATACTATGGTACTTGATTGTATTGTTGTGAGTTATTATACTACAGTGGCATTGTAAACTGTTGCGCATTATTATACTGTAGTGGTGATGTAAATTGTTGCACATTATTATATTGCAATGGTGTTGTAAACTTCTGCGCAAGTTGACCTGTCATTAACTCAACCCGTAACCTATAAAAATATGAGGTCCTTTACTTCATCATTTTCGAGGTTCGAAAATCCTTGTCCTCATGTCCTACAGACTTGTAAAAATAACAAAATGTACTCCTAGGAATTGTTTGATACTTTTTCATCATGGCACAATGATAGGGATCATGTCCATGTTTATTGCATATTTCACACCATACTCCTCCTATGGGTAATGGATTTGGAATTCCTTCTCCAAAATACTGCGCAAATGTTGGGCACTCATTTTTATGATGTCTTTCTGTTTTGCATAAGGTACACCAGAAAACTTCCCTCTTTTCCTTACCTTTGTTCCGATTCAAATGAAATGTCAGATTATTGAGGTCTTCTTTCAGCTCTTCCACAACTGGATTTGTATGTTTATATTGATTCTCTTCAAATTGTAGGGTTGCTTGCAGAGCCTCGGCCTGAGTCTTGAACTTTTGTTTCCTCAATGGATACTTAAAATGTGGCAATAATGAATTAACCAATAGATGTCAATGTTGCATGTCATTTATAGGATACTTCAACTTACCTTTCAACCTATTGAACTTCTGGTTGATTTCCCAAACCGAATCTCTTGGATTTTCTTTTATTTATATCATCTCATTCATATATTAATCTTCTTAGCTTGGTCGTTGGAATTCATTGATTAATGTCTTATTCACATTTATGACAATTGTAGGTACTCCTTATGGACTATTTACTGCGAGGCCCATATACCAATCTAGTTTGTGGTTTCATAATGGAATTGCAAGTTATGCAACTTTTATATCTTCATCTGTGATTTGTTTATATTCCCAAATCTTTTCACAAATAAGTAAATGTTTTTTTGGGTCCTGCGACCCTTCTCCATGAAACTCTTGTAACTGAATAGTGGGATTTTCTCCTGACATTATAAATTTTGTTGTACTACCACCTTCACGTAGTATAGATATATGACTAGTTCTAGTTGAATTTGTACTTCCACTTCAATTTCCATTGGTCCCTTGACCTACTAGAATCCTTCTACTACTAATTGTTGCATGTGTAAATGGTTCTTTGTTTTCTCATGTCTTAGTCAAACATGGGGTTGTGGGTTCCACACTAATTTTGATCTGGAATGGAGAGCCCTCTTCTGTGCCAAACCCTTGACCTATGGTTTTCCTATCATATGTGGTGCGTAGGATTTCTTCAATCTACCCCATCGCACAAATATCCTCTACCTCTTCTTCATCACTTTCCAATCCTTCCCGCTCGGCTACTTCCCACTTTTTCCTATTAATCCTATATTGGTAGGGTCTTCTGTTGTGTGTCGTTCCCTCTTTGTCCATTATTTCCTTGATTTGATCTTCATCCATCATAATGGGGTCCATTTCTTCCTTCTTCTAACCCCTATCCAAGTCCTTCTCCATATCTCAGATCGACCTTAGTGCTTCCCCCAGTTTCCCCATGCATGCAAATTGATTTAGTTGTTTGACTCCATTGTCATCACACATTTATCATACAATAAAATATTGATCGACATGTAAAGTTATCTAATATACCTTCCTCTTTGTCCCTTAAAAAAATATTTCTCTACAACAGTATATGATTTTGCAATATCGAATGCAAATTTAGAAATGAATCCTACAATAATGTTGTCTTGCCATAAATCTATTGCGTGCATGAATTTATTATTAACCCTTTGTAGTTGCACAACATTCTCAATCGTCCACTCTATTATTCTTATATTATTAGTTGGATGATTATCCTTCAACCTAAATATCCACTCCTATAGAAAAGTTGGAAAATAACAGAAAAATGCCTCATGAAGATCAATGAACCCATATTGGGGTGGTGTATACCTGGAGTTTCTATTGTCTTTCTGCGTAAACTCAAGCTCTTTTTTTCTCATCCATTGTGTAATACCCTTGCTTCCCCCAGTTTGTAAATATAACTATAATTTTCCAAGAGACTATGGCAGACTAAATATGTGTGAATGTTCGATTTGATGAACCTTTGTATAAAAGGGTCAATATATGAATTTCTTGTTATTAATAGAAATTTGATATGTGTTCCACAACTGCTGAAAGGGGGGAGTTTTCCAACATAGACCATCGATGAAATGAGAGATATGGTGAGGGGAAACCAATAATGGTTGAGATGAAACTCACCATACCAGTACCTACTGGGTGTAATTGCTCAACAGTCCTCAGACCTAGAAATGAATTACTAGTCAGGCTAGTAGTTGGAAGGCCATCATCAAGAGTTAATGAAGATATGGGTAGGGTACCCATATGTAAGGCATCTAGGACTAACAAAAAATTGAGATTTAGACCCACAAAACCTTGCTGAGGAAGGTAGGAAAAGAGGTAATTTGAGGGACAGAGACAGATCTGTAAGGAAGTAGAGTAGAGAAATCAATCTCCATAGAAGAGAAGTGAGAATGCTTCAACTCAAGAGTTGAGAGAAAAGATGAGAAGCAATATTGTTTTGGCTATAAGAATCCCTGGGTAGGGTCTCACTACAAGCTGATAAATGAGGTTAACGAGTGACTGAGGAAGTTCTCATGCAGACCTCCTTGCTTGGAGTGGAGAAAATTGGTTTTCAAGTTCCTATGGGAGGAGGAGAGTAACCTTTATCCTTGATTGTTGTGTAGCAAGGAGAAATAATATCTCTCATAGAATTATGGTCTAGCTCGGGGGTGGCCAGTAGTAAATTCATAAGGATTGGATGTGTCTATGGTTGGGAGGAAACATGCACCCCTTTCAACAATCGCTTCACATTATCCAGTTTCGATAAGTGTTATCATACTCTGTGTAATATGTAATGGATGTGATAATTGAATGTATGTTTCTATGGTTAAGTCTTGCAGTGTTTTGAACAATTATTAGAAATTCTCTTTTTCTTCTGTAAACTTCTATATCTATATGGTCTTTAATTGATATAAGTGTAGCTGCTAGAGAGTCATGGGGTGTGAATCCACAGGAGAGTCAGGGTAGGAGTAACTAAAATGTCTAAGTCTTGTCGACCCCTTTGAATTCACCTTAACGAAAATGACAAGTTCATCTCTATGGGAGAAGGATGTTTTCCTTCCAAATATCCACCCATATGACCAAGGGCTTATGCCCATGTCCTTAACCCATTTGTTGCAAAATGGATTAGCACTTAGCCCCCTAGAATTTCCAAAGGACCCATATGACCAAGGTTTGGGAATAGTGCGCTAGTCCGAAAAGAGCTAGCTCTTTCGGCTTCGGGACTTCAGAGCTTATGACTCCACAATCCTCGAAAATAGTTGAAGGTCGAAGTCACGAATTGATGAGGGTCGTCGATCTGGGGATCCAATGGATATTTCTCTCAGCCGTTAGATTGGACTTAGGAAGGGTAGCATTAAGTGCTTCATCGAAGCGCTACTTCTGGATAATAGGAGTTGTCTAGCACCGAAACTTCCAAATGTCAGAGTCGCGAAGTTAATCAGGACTGTTGAAAGTGGAGGGACATGTCTCTATAGATCAATGACTATCTATAGGTTCAGTTATTCAGTGGTATTGGGACGCATGAGATTCCCTGGAGCTCTGCAAGACAGAGTAAATCCTGGTCGTGGATGATAGGTACACGTGGCGATAGATCCGACATAGTATGGAGAGAAATCTAGAAGATACATGATGAACTCTTGAATGTCGAACATCCTAAGTGACGAGGACCGTCGATCCTCAAATCCTTCGGGATCCCTCTCATTTTTCGATCTAAGGAGCCCACCCTTGACCTCCCAACCAACCAAGAACGTGTCGTGGAGTGACATGTGGCCCCTACTTTCCCTTTGTCAAATGTTGTCCGTTGAACTAGAGTCATTAGATGAGAGGATACATGGCAAGTAATCCTATAGTCAGGAGACTTAGTACTCTAGAGGAACTTGACCAAGAGTTTTCAGAGTGTGAAAACCTCCAAAGTCACAAATGATGAAATGAATCTCAACTGTTGGTAGGATGAGGACACTTGGTGCTAGATTAGAGAGTCCGGAGACTTGGATCTTCATGGAATTCACAATGTGAGGAGGTGGTAAGAACCAAAGTCTGGAGTCATGAAGTAACAAGAGTTGTAGATCTATGGATCTATGTGGAATGTTACTGACCATGAGATCGGAGATCTGGGAAGATATCAGTTCAAGATGAAGTGGCATCCAGATGTCATAGAAGGTGATGTGGACCCACATTATGTGTGTCACGTGTCACCCAGATATAGACGATTCATAGCCCCTTATTCCTATTAGAGCGTGACAAGTGTCACCCCCTAATGAGGACACATGTCACCCCAGGCCCTCACCGCATGTTAGCTTCCGGTTCATGCTCGCCTGGCCATCATGGATGGTGACGTGTTTGGGACTCCGGGAGTTTGGAGAAACTCAAGAGTTCAAAAGTTTTGGGCATAATGTAGTAAATGGATGTTCAACAAAGACCGTCAATCTCCGAACACTAAAAGTTCAATGATGATCGTCGATTGTCGAAATGTCAGAAGCGTAGGACGTCGATCATCGATTGACAACTATCGAACGCCGAAAAATGGGCGTTCAACGTAAAACATCAAATTTCAATCGTCGAATGGCTAGGGCCACATGACGAGAATTGGGGACTTCTAGGATTAGGAAAAAGTAGTGTTCAACGTCGAATGTCGAAGACCGCAACTAATAGTGCCCAGATAACTTCGGGAGATCATATCTTGCAAACCAGGAATCAGATTTTGAGTGGGTAGTAGTCATTACAAAGCTACAGACGAGAAGAAGATGATGAAGGCCTCAAAGAGATTATTGGAGATAGTTATGAAAAAAAACAATTGTTTCCCCATCCCTAGAAAGGGTATTTAGGGGTTGGGTGTGTTACACATTGTTCAATCTCTTCTTTCTTTGGATTCCATCGTATGAACATCCCCTTCTAATACTGCATTCTCTTAATTGATCTTCTTAACAAGTCTCATCCAAACTATTCTTCTGGGTTCCATCCAACAACAAAACGATTTGTTGGAATTCATTATGGATGACCCGAGTTCTACTTTAGGTTTCCAGCAAAACCCTATAAACGATCAACCCTTCTAGAGACTAGAAGGAAACATTGCGCACAGAGTGCATAGTGCAGTCTCACCCGATATGGCTTTATGGGTGACTGTAGGAGCTAGATGTCTCCAATCATAGAGGGGATTCTACTGTGGGGATGTTAGAAATTATTTCAGCTTCATGATATATGAGATATAATATTCTAACACATAATCATATAGAGATACCATTAATTTAACCATCAAGATTAATTATGTAGTAAATATCAGAACTATTCTAGTGCGTGTTGCATTTTACTACTAACATATCCATTCATTCGTCATAAATCATTACAAGACATAAAAGAAACATTCCACAAAGAGACACCATATTTTACCTTGGTTCACCCCCTCGGGATATCTCAACAAATATCTGGCATTCTTTGCTTCTTTATTATTCATCATCAAGTCCATCGTGTCGTGCATGTTACAATATGTGAAGTGAGGCAGAACAGGGTGCACTAACCTCCACAACTTACAATTTGAACCTTATTTACAATGCATCTCTCTCTCTCAGACTCTAACATCATCTGATCTCCTTGGATCATACTCTAACAACAACAACAAATATTTCTCAAAAATACTCTCAACACTTGATACTTCTCCTGAATTGTTACACCCTCATCTATTTCATATATATATCTATACTACAAAAATGGGTTAAAATCGGTTACATCATAACCAAAACCCTAACCCTTAGTGGATTAGGTTTGTACACATTATAACTTCTTGCACATGGATGGTCCTCGATCCAACTATTTATTCGTCGCTCTGCGTCCTTATTTCTACCTTTGACTTTCCTCTTTCTCATGCTACTTTTCCTTGTTTCTCAGCATGCTATGTTTGCCTATTTTTTGGTGCGCGCACCTTTTCTGGCCCAATTTTCAACTAACCTCAATCATTGTTGTGCACTTCCCCAAAATGTCATGCTCCAATAACCTTGATGATAATTCGACTGAAGGTAAGGTTCATTTCTCTAATTACATGTTTTTGTTTCAAAAATTAGGTTATTGCTTTAGTTTCGCAGTTTTTGCCAGCTCTCTAGCCTCGATTCTACTTTATATCTATGTTATTGGATCAGTATTTTGGCCCTACAAGGCATATTAAACTTGACATTGCACTTGCATCGAGTTGGTTTCCATCTATGACAACTCTGGCCTGAGCATAAACTTGTATGCTTCATATTGTTTATTATGACAACACTTTATTTCTATGTTTGTAGATGAAACATGAACAGACTGAACATAAAAAATAAGATGATCAAGAAAACATTAGGTTAAATAACCAAAGTACAACAATGTCTACAAGTGATGAATAAATGAGGCATGCATGGAGCTTGAGCAATGAAAACAACTCAAGTGATGAATGACAATAATTATAATTGAATGTTATTGCAAGTTGTATGTTTTGGAATATTTTTCTGTGAAAATCAGGGATTTTGTTTAATGTACTCGACATATTGTCCCAATTTCATGAGGAAATGTTACCAATAAGTGTAACAATTGATATTGGTTTCATTATAATTACTGTGAATCTTTATGTTGTCTCATTTTGTATGATAACGAGTCTCTTATTCATATATAATAAAATTGTTTTTTTATTTTTTTACATTGTTGAATGTTGTAAATTGTGATGATGATTAATTAATATATGTATGATTTAAATTGTTACAAATAACATAGGTGTAATCCAACAGTCATTATACAAAAACGCAGCAACAAAAATATAAAGATCAATAATATTATAAAAAATTAATAATTTTGAGATGATTAATTAAAAATTTGTAAAAAAAAATTAATTAAATTATATACATATCAGTGCATTGTATTCTTTTGGACTCACTAAATGATGCATGCCATAAAATAGACAACAATGCATTTTTATGTGGCATATGCATTAGTGCTATTTTTTTTTTTAATAATTACTTTATACAACATAACATACAATTATGTTTATCATTACAAAATATTATTGTGTGCATGCTTACAATACACACTAGTACTTAGCAACAAAGAATGGCACCACCATATCACCTCAAATGATTGAAATTTCACTTCCCTCTGATGCACATGGAAATATAGGCACCGATGGATACAAATTGTACAAGAACCATAGTGCCATAAAACAATAAAGAACAACCGAGTGTGTAATATTTATATGATCACCGATGTGGAATTATACAAAAAAAAAGACGGAATCGATGCATAATAAATATACAGGACTTAATGTTTTGTAGTTTAATGTATTCCCTGATCCATGTTACTTAATAATACATCGATGCATGTTATCGGTACGAGCACCAAAAACATTTCCACTAAAACCTCCGCCTACACATTTTTTTTAGTTATAGGGAACATTCTTTAACACCTCCTCTACAAATAATGGAGGTTGTGGAAGAAGTGTTTTTGAAAAAATTTCCAAGTCTTGTAACAATAAAATTCTTCGCAAAATCCTTCACTAGAAGGTGTTCTCCTTGTACTAAATTTGTATGACCCTCAACCAATGGAGGACAAAATTCTCTTTCTTTAGAATCTGCAAGGCATCAAAATTGTTATTGGAGACAAGCATTGGAATGTAGGAGAGAAATTCAAAATTGATAAAAGAGGAGGGATCGAAAATTTAAAAGTTGATACCGAGCGATTCAAAGAAGCAATCCAAATTATGAATATGGTGGAATTGGAAAGTGTTAATGTGATCCACACTTGGAAGAATTATCGAGGAGGAACATAGCAAGTGGCCTCTAGGATAGACACATTTCTTCTCTCTGAATCCCTCTTGATGCTTGGGTTGAACATGGAAGGTGAAAGTATACCTTGCTTTGGATCTAACCAATGGTTGATCTAATTAGATATAGACATAAAAGGCGGTACAAAAAATCATCCCTTTAAATTCAAGCTCTTATGGCTAGATAATCCATCATTTCAAGAGAACATTGCAAGATGTTGGCAGGAAACAATGACAAACAATGGAACTCCCATATACAATTTTTATTAGTGGCTTAAGAATCTTGAAATTAGGCTCAAGAAATGGAGCAAAGGAGAATTTGGGGTCATTTTTGAAGCCAAGAGAGGAATATAGGACAAAATGGAAGAAATTCAACAACAAATGATACTAATTAGGAGAACATAGATATTAATTGAAGAAGAAAAAAATATTCAAACTCAACTCGAGATTAGAAGCAAGCAATATGAATTGTTATGGAGACAAAAATCTAGAGTTCAATTGATAAAATAAGGATAAATAAACTCAAATTTATTTCATAAGTCAATGACACATCATCACCACCACAATAGAATCTCATCACTAAAGGACATTCAAGGAAAAAAACTCACTGAGAATCAAGGCAAAAGAAATGAATCGGTTAACTATCATAGAACTTTGTTAGCAGAGCCCTAACTAGATCGACATGAATCACTTACGAGCATAATGATTCCCTCTTAAGAAATATCACCATGAAAGAAGTAGAGCAAGTTGTCATGGACATGCCAATGGATAAGTCCCTAGGATCATATTGTTTCACCATTGATTTCTTTCTAGCATGTTGGCTAATCATCAAATAACAAGTTTACAAACTAGTTGAATAATCGAGACAATATTCAAATGTTATCCTATCCCTTAACTCGAACTTCTTTGCATGAATTCCCAAAGAGGATAAAGTTGAAGACACAAGAAAATTTTGGCCTATTTTTTTATGCAATGTTATGCATAAAATCATCACCATGGTGATCACCAACCATCTAAATCTCCTCCTACTTGAAAAAAATTCTTCAAATGAATTAGGATATGTAGAGGGAAGGAATATTTTATTTGGAATCATTATTTCTAGTTAGATGGTTCATTCATTCAAAATTAATTCAAAAAAAGTAGGTATGCTCATCAAACATGATATGTTCAAGGCCTTTGATGAATTAAGTTGACAGTATATTAGACACATCCTCTTCTCTTTTCGTTTTTCTGATTGGTGTAAAAATCAATAATTCCCCTCCTTGGCCTTCTTCTCCATTCTAATTAATGGTTCTCCTTCAATAACCTTATCCCCCTCTAGTTGTATCCATGAGGGGGACCCACTCTCCCTGTTCTTATTTATGTTGATGGCATAAGTCTTAGGAAAACATCTCAAGGCAATGGTTACTAAAAATAAGATTAAAGGATTGAGACTACATGGGGAAGATCTTGTTGCTTCGTAGGAACAATTTGTAGATGACACCATGCTAATGGGTATCCCCATAATCTGGGAAGAAAATTCTATCAAACAAGTTATATAATATTTCATGGTTGCTTCTGACAACTTGATCAATCAAGGTAAGTCTCAAATTTTGTTTTTTAATACTCCTATTGTTCAAGTCAATATTTCAAGAATTATTGAATTCTAGCAAAGCTCATTTCCATCCAAATACCTAAGATCCCCACTTGTTGATAACGATATGCATAATGCATCCTATGAGGACCTTCTCTCAAGAATAGAAAATAAATTTTCATGCTAGACTTTTCATTCTCTCAATATGGCAAGTCGATTGATTCTTGTCAAATCTTTCCTTCAAGCAATGCATCTTTATTTGTTTTCTACACTAGTTGTCGCTAAATATATTCTAAAAGTTGTTCAAAATATACAAATATCCTTCCTATGGAGAGGTGTAGAGAAAAATAGAAAATGGGATTTTGTCTCATAGGACAAATTATGTCTTACCAAAGTAGTAGGATGACTAGGCCTAAGAGACCCCGAAACCCTTAGTTGAGTCCTTGGAGACAAAACTTGGTAGCAATTTCTACTCAATGGAAATTAACTTTGGCTAAGAATTTAGAAAATAAAACATGGAGAAGGCCTAGTAGATCAAGATTTAATTAGGATGGATGGTAGTGGCAGGGGCTCTCTAATTTATAATGGAGAATGGAAAATAAGGCACCTCATCCAAGATTATTTATTTTGTAAAATTAGGGATGGGAAGAATTATTTATTCTGGGACGATCCATGGAAGTAGCTACCCAAATGGAAGGACCAAACATAATTATAGGTTTTAAGGGTGTCTATTCTCAATCTTGGAAAAGAAATTATCTCTCATTACTAGAACCCTTTAATCTTAGAGAAAAAAGGGCGACCTCGGCTCCCTAAAGAACAATGTCCCCCACTCCTAGAGCATCTAGACTATGATGGATTTTAGAAGGAATTGTCTGATTGAAAAATAAAAACCAGCAAGAACCGAGACAAACTTAGATGGAGATATCAACCAGGGGATGGGTTCACCATCAAGGAGGATTGTAGATTCATAGGAAGGCATAGTGATCTTCCTAAAGAAGAGATATGGAAGAAAATCGAGAAGCAAAAACTTTGGCCAAAAATATCTACTTTTATCTAGTTGATGACGAGAAGTAAAATATTAACATGGGACAATATTATCAAGAAAAGATTCCATGGACCATCCTACTATCACCTATGTAAGGTAAGGGAAGAGACATGTGAACGCCATCTCAATAAATGTTTGTTTGCATCCTCACTTTGGGACAAAGGAGCCATTATCTTTGGACAAAGGGACAAAAATAGAACCATTGTATGATATACCATTTAACATTGGAGACAAAATGTACATCCGAAATACATTATGAGTATGGCATGGCAACTATTCCGAGGATGTATTCTTTGGGAGATATGGAAATAGAGAAATTGAAGAATTTTTCAGCAAGAACACATGGAAGAAAACCAAGTATGGCTTATAATCAAGCATAATATTTGGGAGACACTTTTGATTAATCCTTGGTTGGAAAAGGATTGACAATGCAATGAACATGAAACCATCATAATGACAGATTTTAAGATCAACCTTAACAAATCTTATATACATCAAGTAACCTAGAATCCCAGCCACAACACACCAAAGAAATGGGAACCAATACCACAAGGTTTCATTAAATTAAACTCCAACGAATCATCCAAAGGAAAACCAAGCCTGGTAGGCTTTGGAGGAGATTTCCAGAATGATAGATGAGAACCATTACGAATTTATGCTAGTTATCTAAGTATTGACAACAATAATGCAACTAAATTATATTCCTTGGAAAATGGTTGTTAGATGTTTATCATGAAATCTTCAAAAACGTATTTGTAGAAGGAAACTCTCATATCATCATTTAGATGTTAATAAAAACTCAACGGGGGTCACCATTAAGAAAATTTTCCAAAAGTTGGAGGCTGGAAGGAGGTCTCGAACTCATTAAGGACCTTCTACCTTGAGTTTCCATCTTCACCTCCTCCCATTTTAGGCTAGCAACCAACAAGGTTGTAGATAGGTTAGAAAATGAAGGAATCAATGGTATTCAGAAGATGGTGGACAATCCTTGGGATCCTTCCATTGATAGCCCCTTGATTGTAAGATGTGTAACCCTTGCCAAGGCAAATTACAACCCACCTATGGGAGGACCTCCAGTGTAATAGTCAACGCTCCCTCCAAGTGACTCTTAGTATGCTCAACTTCTCAATCTTTTTTTCTCTACAACAAAGGAGTCGTAGTCATGCTAGTCTTTGTCACTATAACAATAGTTATCTCCTAGATTTCATTTTGTTTCACTCTCTATTAAACAACTTGTCACTATTTGGATGGACAATAGATATCTTTTTTTTATGCTTTGGTCTAGTCTCCCTAGTGGCAAACCAACATTAATATTATCTGTATAGTTTTTCTTCTCATTAAAATAGAAATTAATACTAGCTTACAATTTTTTTTTAATAATTATTCAAACAAATAAAAAAAGAAGTCAAAGTGAAAAATTGTGAGTACTTAAAGATTTATAGTTAATATTAAAATAAATGATATGTAGTTAACAATAAATTTGAAGATAAAAAATACTTTCTCTTAGGATTAGTATGCTGCTTGGTCCAACACAATAGATGGATTTCATTGTCAACCAACAAGTTACTTTTTAAAATGATGTATTAAAAGGATAGGTTGACAACCCTCTCTACCAACCAACAAACTTATAATCAAATCTAAATAAATTGACCAGTTACTTTTAAACTAATTCATTAAAAATTAGAATTCATTATGGGGCATTCCATACCAACTACAAGAATCTTTGGTTGCACTATAAGTAGTATATACATATTGTAGGATGGCAATCTATAACCACCATGCACTAAGTCAATCATTGTTTTAATGAAAGGCCTTCACAAACACTTTCTCATTGCATTCTCTAAAGACAATGATTAAACTTGGTGCATGGCAGATAACCATTACCTTAAATAAATGCCTTCATAAGCACTTTCCTATTACATTCTCTTAATACAATGATTAACTTAATCCATCACAGATAATCCTTACCTTAAGGAAAGGCCTTCAAATACACTTTCTCATTACATTTTTTCGAAGATAGTGATTAACTTAGTACTTAGCAGTTATAGATTGATTGTTATTGTCATTACATTTTTTTGAAGATAGTGATTAACTTAGTACTTAGCAGTTATAGATTGATTGTTATTGTCAAATCTTGTTGTTGACTTAATTGCATTACCATTATATTTTGGAAGCAATATATCACATTCCCAAAAGTTGCCTACAAACTAATTTTTTTGATATACATATTTTATGGAAAGCAGTAGAGAGTATCCCTATTGAAAGTGAATGTCCTCATCATGCAACTTGCCTGTCCGGAATCAAGAAAGTCCAGTCGATAAGGTATCATGCTAATCAAAAGTTCACACTCACATTTATAGCTGCGGGATCCCAAATTCATCCTCATCATCACCTCTATCATAGGACAGGACCAAAACATGATTGATTATGGAATCATGTTTGCCCGGAAGAGAAGGCCCCATTTGTTTGCCTTTTACTTCATAAAGTGTGATTTTGTGTATATCTTTCAGACTTTCTGCGTTTTGAAGCCGCGCTGAAGTTTGTGCCCAGATGCCATCCTCGCCATTCACCAGCTACAAAGTGCAAGCAAGTTGGCAAGTTGTTGGAAGACATATATTACTGTTGATGAATCACTATTGTCTGTCCTGCTCTCATTTTGTCAGTAATGGAGGCAGTTGCCAAGTGCCACAGCCAAAACGCTGAATCGTCATAGCATCTTTTATCAAATTATATAAGATAATAATAATATCTTTTGAAGAATCTGCTACCTACTTCATGATTTCTCTTTCTGAATTCATATTCAATCTACATTAGGCAGTATATGCTCAAGCACTGCTGTTATGTCCCGTTTAACATTAACTATGACCACCTTCTCTTTCCGAGCCCAACCGCACATACATTTACCAAGAGAAGCTACATGCTTTGAGATAGGGAGATATGCCTCTGCATATAACCTCTTTTCTGTATATATAAAACAAATGAGCATAATTTCTTTAAAATTTGTTAAATACATTGTTTGAAATTTTAGGTTTTTAATAAATCAGTGGATTTATGTATATGTTGGATTTATTACAGTATAAAAAGGTTGTGAGGAATGATTGTTATCCTTCTTATAAGAGTTCAATTTTCATAAT
Organism: Picea glauca; assembly: GCA_000966675.3. NCBI lineage: Eukaryota > Viridiplantae > Streptophyta > Pinopsida > Pinales > Pinaceae > Picea > Picea glauca. Next base: position 208,374 of record JZKD02S1716219.1, on the reverse strand, counting down.
GACATGAATAAAGCTCATAATAAATATGTTATAATGGTTTCAAGCCTATATATTGAATATATATTGGAAAGATGTTTTTGGAGTGTTTTAATTAGTAGAAGTTTCTCTCAAATTTGGATGAAATTGTTGATTTTTCATAAGAGATATTATAATATAGTATTGTATATGAGATTGTGTAATGGATTCTATATGATGTATATATGAGATGATATTATATGCGAATATATTATTACAATGATGAGTGTCCCATATATATAGAACATATGGTGACCATCCATGAAAGGATGAGTTCTTGGATAATAAATAAATACATATTTATTATATATAATTTATACTTTGTATTATAAATATCTCGTCGTATATATATGGAAGAATGTATTCTCGATGTTGTTCAAACATCAACACTCCTTATCAAGAAGGGAGACATTCTTCATCATGCCAAAGCTTGTCTCTGAAGTATACAAACTTCACTCTAGACTCATCGGATATCCATAGTACAACATGACTTCACAGTCAATGCATTCAAGGCTTGTGGGTAGCTCTCAAATAGCTTCAACATGTCACCATGACATCCATTACTTCGCAATGCATATGTACCTCATCATGTGTACCTTTAGTCTCAGTGCCAACCCTTTTTCATGCTGGATGAGATCCACCTATCTCAGTGCCAAACCTTTTTCATGTTGGATGAGAACACTCAATTCCATCCCTTTTTCAGGCTAGATGAGTTCCACCTGTCTCAGTTCCAACCCTTTTTCATGTTGGATGAGAACACTCAGTGCCAACCATTTTTCATGTTGGATGAGTTCCACGTGTCTTAGTGCCAGCCCTTTTTCATGCTGGATGAGAACACTTAGTGCTAACTCTTTTTCATGCAAGATGAGTTCCTCTTGTCTTAGTGCCGACCCGTTTTCATGTTGGATGAAAACACTCAGTGCCAACCCTTTTTCATACTAGATGAGTTCCACCTATCTCAGTGCCAACCCTTTTTCATGCTGGATCAGAACACTCAATGCCAACCCTTTTTCATGTTGGATGAGTTCCACTTTTCTCAATGCTAGCCCTTTTTCATGCTAGATGAGAATACTCATTACCAACCCTTTTTCATATTGGATGAGTTCCACCTATCTCAATGCCAACCATTTTTCATGCTCAATGAGAACACTCCCTCTGAAGAGGGACCATGCCAATATTGTCTCTGAACTACTCAAACTTCATCCTCGACAACGACTTGGTAAACACGTCTGCAACTTGATCCTCTGTAGTCACAAAACTGGAGCCTCACTGCTCCCTTTTGCACCATATAGTGATTCCTGATTTCGATATGCTTTGACTTATCATGAACCACTGGGTTCTTCTTCAAAATTTTATACAACTCTGGTTGTCACACAAGATAGATTTCACCTCCATCGCAATATCGAATAATCCAGTCAGCAATTTCTGAAGCCACAATGCTTCACAACTTACAATACTAGATGATATATACTTTTCCTCCATTGTATTGGCTGTCACCAATGTCTGCTCTCTGCTCAACCATGAGATCAAAGTGATCCCATATTGAAACAACGTCCAGAATTACTCTTCTGACCACTGTGTTCCCTGCCCAGTCAGAATATGTATAACTCTACAACTTCATATCTCCCCCTGAGGCATATCTCAATCCATATCCACTCATACCACATAGGTATATAAACAGATGTTTTGTTGTCAAACAATGTACATGTCTCATAATACAGGTTAAAAGTTCAACATCCTAGTCCTTCCGACTGGGTTCCTTCACTGAAACAAGGGAATCTTCTCCATGAGGTTTCATATATCCTCAAGGTATAGCCTCCTGTCTATCAATCCCAAAGAATGTCTCCCTCATCTGAATTTAAATCTGAAGAGGAATCATTTATGAATGAAAGTCTCTAAGAAACTAACTCTCTCTCTTAGATCAGGCCCACTCTGAGTCTACATGCTTCGTCTGAATATTGAATCCCTCTAAGGCTATATTATCTTCAAAGTCATCTGCATGTGTTGACCTTCTCTTCTTGTGCAAATGATACATCTCCTACTATGACCAACACACATCCATCATATACTCAAAGTCATACAACTAACCATGATTTTTTCTGCAAGTGGTAATTACTCCCAATGATATATGATATTACTTTAGTAAACTCTAGACCATCACAAATAATTAAACAGAACATTCAACTACTTATAACCTTCAATCTCATCATTAGATCACTCCCAGAAAAAATGTGTGTCTATTTGATCCAAAAAGACATGTATCTTTGAAAATTAAATTTAAAATTAAAACAAATTATATTTCTTATAAATAGTTGGAGAATACCTCCCCTAACTATCTAAAGATTAATTTGGTTATAATCCATCCACATAGTATTTGACTTTGTTAAATTGTTTCTCCATAATTCATGGGATTCTTTGCATAATTATAGGTAGAAGTAAATATTTAGACATTTTTACTAAAAATTACTCTCATTTTCCTAGACAATCCTTCTCTTGATACCATGTTGATTTTAGATTACAATATATATTAAAAAATATATAAAAAATATTTTACATTGCAATGATATTTTAGACTACAATGTATCTAGATAATGATACCTTTTAAATTTTGTTTTAATAAAATTGAAGATCAATAGACAAATTTAATCTAGGACAATTGTCATGGATAGGGTATTAATTTATTCTACTTTCATGTTTAGTCTGAGCTTGAAGGAAAACATACATGCTTTAAATTTTTTCATATCCACAACTATAAAGTGAATCTTTTATACTTAAATAATTTTTAAAATAATAATTAGTGCAATTTAGTCTTTGTTTTATAGTTATATTTTAAATAAATATGATGAAAATATTAGTAATAAATTATGTATTTCTACTAATGGGATAAAAATATTTAAGCTCTCTATTTCGGAAACTAATTCTCAAGCTCCCATTTTCTTGATGTTGAAGCTCCCAAAATGCTCTAAGTTCCCAAAACAGTTCTCAATGAATTCCAAGTGAATTGGAGACTTTTCCTACCCATCCCAAAAAATATGAAATGAGTTTAAGAGATATTGGAGATACCAAGAGAAACAATATCATTTTATGTATTTATATAAAAAATAATTCAAAATTAAAATAATTAGACTAACTATGTATATGTTTTTTTCCCTTATGTCTATTTCTTGTATGAAGAAAAAACTTAAGTGTAGTGTTAGGTAATATCTCTTTCTCAGGTTATCTCCTCATTCCCATTAAAAAAGTTGGTAGAGAAAAGAAATGACATCCTAAAATTGTTTTTACCATGATATACATCTTCTATACTAAAAATTTACTTCCCATATCACAATGGTTATAATTTTTTTATTTATTCAATTTAAATAAAAAAATAATAAATAGTTAAGGAGAAGGGAGATTGTAGTTGATTTGACAAGAACTAATCTAGTTTACCTAGGTGTGGGGATTGTTGGAAACCTAATCTGTTAGTGTTATGATATTTTGTATTATTCACTTGAAAAGGAATATGCAAAGTCACAAGTGCATAGGAATTGTCATTAGGAGTCCAACATACCTCTTGAAGATAAATTCAAAAGTCATAGATCATATACTTGTATGTGTATACTATTAATAAAATATGTATCACATTCAACTCCATTCTAGTGTATACTGATAGTGGTATTAGAGCACCTATAGTTGTTAGGGCATGGATGAAGCTATTGTAGTTTTCCATAGCATCATGGTTTAACATAATGGGAAAATATAAGAGTTTTTTATTGAGTCAGGTTCTAAATCCACGATCTTTGGAGTGCCTTTGTCATTCTGTGTTGCAAAATGAGTGCATAAATTATTAATCTATCATTCTTCCTCTACATCCTTCCTTCCATTCCTTCCCTATGTGTTGAGATTCATTTTTCCAGTCTAGAGAAATCCTTAAATGCCTCAAAAAACCCTAATATGTTGTGTCAGTCCCTGAAATACCATTGGCATTCTTTGTTAATCCATTGTGTGTTGCATTTCTCTCTATAGATGTTTCAATTAGTAGTCAGATGAGTGTTTTGGTCATTCTTGCTAAGATTTTGGGAACCATGGCCTCATTGTCGACTATTGTTTGCAGGAGAATACCATCGATTGAAATGTGTAGGCGCTCAACCGGAAGGAATCTTTGTGTGCCAAAAGGAATTGCCTCACACTGTCGATAGGATTTCAAATTTTTTCTTCCCATAAAGGATTATCGTGTTGACACTATTCATTGCAACAATGATTTGCTACTTAGTCACAATTTACATATAGTGGGTGAAGTGTAGTTTCCTATCTAACATTAACTTCTTGCACTGTTTAGTGTGAAGAAGGAAGATATTAGACATGTTGTGAGTTATCCACAGGCTCATGTTCGATGAGAGAAGGATTAAAGTGAGTTGGGTGTTGCACTAGAAAATATGGATGACACAGCAAGTGATGATAAGTTTATAAATACCCATAATTACAGGGATACTGGAGCTTTTGCAAGTGCTTGGGTTGCAAAGATTTATGGCCTTGATATTATTTTAAATGGGATTCATGATTATTTTTACAATTTTACTCACTTCTTATTGTTATCCAAGAATCCAATAATTTTGTGAAATGAAAGACCTTTCAAGACAAGCATTGTATTCACTGTTGAGGATAGACCTAGAGAAATTTTCAAGGAACTTGTTATATTTTCTCTATGAAATATCAATTTAACCAAGATTTTACATTCTAGACTTGGATGTTGGTTAGACTAAAGATTTATTAAATTCTCTTAATCCATAAAATATTGGAGGTAGACCCAAAAGAAAGTGACCATTGAGCATGGTTGATGATGGAAACAATGGGACTGCAAAATACTTTGACTATATCTTATACATTGACTTTGAAACCTCTATGTCTAATATACGAGCACAAAATGCATTAGGTTACCTACATGATTTTGCAACATTACAAAATAATGTTCTTCACAAAGGTAGAAACCTTAGAAGTTTGAACAAATATTCTATAATCCCATGAAACTGTAGGTGGATTAACGGGGGTCGTGTCAATTGGGTAGCTTCCCAATACTCAGAGGAATGTTGTAGATGGTCACTCAACACACAAAAAAAGGTAGATGTGTATAGTTACAAGGTAGTTGTTCTTGAGATTTTGAGTGGTCATAAGTATATGTATACAAAACTTCCATCAATGGTTTTTTGTTGTTGGATTTGAGTTTATATAAAATAAATGAAAGTGTGAATATTGTCGATTACAAACTAGAAGTGTAGCAAATGTTTCAATGGAAATAGGGGAAATCCTTACAACCATATTGTGCCATCTTCCAACATGATCGACGACTACATGTACTTCATACTAGATGTGACACGCTGGTGCTGGCACTGGTTGGCTTCCGATGAGGGCTTTGGTATAGTATATCATGTGTAGTTCATTGAACAATTCCCACAGTTTTTTTTCTAGGAAATCACGTTGAATATTTTTCATTATACATAAATTCATTTGGGTTGTCATTATTACCTATTTGTTCCCATATTCAATCCCAACTTGTCAAGGGATTTAATCTAGTATTTATCAACAATAGAAAACCCTCATGCATACCTAAATATAAATTATTACTATGTTGACTATTTTATTGGGTTTATTGTTCTACTAATACCCATAGAAATCCATATTAGGTTCATCAGTTTGTGCATACCTACATATGAGTCCCCAAGTATACATCTATTCATTCTAGTTTGATAAGTTATTATGGTTTCTAATTGCATTATTGCTTCATGTGTGGAAGTGTGAGTGGGATAGTTCTTATGGAATAAACAAAGCCATAATTTTTTCTTGAATGAAAGTCTCATTCTTTTAGAGATGAACTAAAAACTTGGTACAAGTTACTAGGTTTTGAATATATCGAAAGAAGGATAATTGTTTCAGGGCACCAGATATTTCTAGCTACAAGGAGAATAGATGCTTTGGAGGTTTTAGACCTGCAACCACCAACCATACCCTGTTGGTTGATTATATGTATTAATTTTTATAAGAAATTTCCATGTTAAAGGTTGATTGCAAGAAATCCTTTGAGGTCTAAGTTAGTCTTTAAAATCCTTGAATTGATGAATTATTGTAGTTTTTGAATACTCTAATACTCCTTTGAAGTCCAAAGTTTTTAGTGAACACTCCATCTATCATCAAAAAGTCAAGTTTTGGAAATCCAAAATTTTTAATTACACTCCATCCATCATCAAGAATTAAGAAACTATTTTTTTTTAAATTTTGATTATTTAATATGGAATGGGCCATATGAACTAAGTCATGTGAACATTTTTTTCTTACTCAAAACTAAGTCATGTGAACAATATGGGATGGGCCATATGAGCGATGATCTGTTTGGAGAAATTCAAACAGACATATTGTCATAATTACAGTCATTGTTCTTTAAGGTTAAGTAAAGAACTTAGTCACCTTCCTACGTCGGCCTATGCAAAAAGGCAGTTGACCTTTTTGGATAATGGTCCACTTGGTATTATATAATACACCTACTTTATCATTCGGCTCGTTCCAAGACAAGTGCATCCTATTGCGAACGATGTCGGGTTGTGTGTTTACATTGGGGAGTGTGTGGTGTCTTAATGCCTTCAACTTGCACTGATTTTTTATGTCAGAATATGCACCAGAGGTCAACAACTAGCAAGAACTTGCAATTTTGGAAATATATTTATTTTCAAAATTGATCACCCAACAATTGTATCGTAAATCGTGCAAGCCTGTATATGTTGATTGTGATGTTTTCAGAAATGTGGACTGGGAATAACTGAAAATGCACGTATCAAATACTAGAAACTTTCCCGTACGTTATCCATTCCATACATCGAATCCCTTTTTAAAATCCAAAAGGATGCAAAAACACATTAAACAATTACTGCAGACGGATGAAAACATCACATCAATACAAATTAAAACAGACACAACGTCTCCACAAATTATAGTAACAACCCTAATAGAAAAATCATATCAGTTTTATGCAATGTATTGAAATTCATTTAATAAGTATAATTAAGAATGGATAGAATACTTGGATGCCTTAGTTTTAAGCGGTTTAGAATTGTATATTGCTATGTTGCATGAGTTTTTGGAACGTGGGAAAAGTGGATAACAGTGTGAGTATAAGTTTTTATATTAAAAAAATAAAAATTATTTTAGATTACAATGTATGTATATAATGATAAATTTGAAGTTTAATCCAAGATAATATTAATCTAGGACAATATTGTTTTTACTGTAACAAGTAACAATTACAATATCTAAATTACTAATTTAATTTGTACTAATAATTATATGAATATACTTAACACGATATTGAAAGTTTAACATCCATAAAAATGAGATTAGAAAATGAGAAACAAAATTGAAAATACATATATAAAGTTTTTAAATCTTTTAAAAATTAAACTCCACATATATAAACTTCAAATATCTTTGTAAATTTGAAGCATTATTCTTGTTCGAAAAAGCTAAATAGTGATACTCTTGTAATTTGGAAATACAATAAAAATCAATGAGATGGTTGGGTGATAGCAACAACAAAATGGAGCAAATATTTTCATGGATAAGGTATTGATTTATTCTACTTTCATGTTTATTGAAGAAAAACACACATGCATTAAAACTTTTTAGTAACCACAACTATAAAGTGAGTAGTATTATTTTTTTTACTTATTAATATTTAGTATAGTTTAGTCTTTGCTTTATAGTGATATTTTAAATAAATATAATGAAAATATTTGTAATAAATTATGTATTTGTAATAATGGAATAAAAATATTTACATTTTAATTTAATAAAATTTTAATATAAAGCTTTATATTTGGAAAACTATTCTCAAGCTCCCATTTTCTTGATGTTGAAGCTCCCAAAAAGCTCCCAAGTTTCCAAAAGAGTTCTTAGCCAATTGGGGACATTCCCTACTAGTTCCCAAGCTCAACGAGTTTCAGAGATGTTGAAAATGCTCGGAGCGGTTCCCGTGCAACTATGGTATATTGTATGGAGAATATGTTGACCTGTCATGTTTTCTCTTGTTTATATGATGTACTTCTTAGTATAAGTGCACTAACTCTATGGAATTTTCTTTATACTATGCACTATTCTTAAAAGAACTTAAGAATTTTTCAAGTATCTATAGTTCAAGAAGTTAAGAAAAACAAGTTAATTCTACTACAAGAAAAAATCATATGTTGCACGAGTTTAGATTGTCTCAACGAGTAGAAGTTTCCCCCAAATTTGCATGAAAATGTTGATTTTTCATAAGAGATAATATAATATAGTATTGTATATGAGATTCTGTAATGGATTTTATATGATGTATATATGAGATGATATTGTATGTGAATATGTTATTAAAATGATGAGTGTCCCATAGATATAGAACATATGGTGACCATCCATGAAAGGATGTGTCCTTGGATCATAAATAACTACATATTTATTATATATAAT